>JBDODB010000227.1:0-46512 GCA_039880865.1 Aspergillus proliferans | reverse complement strand
TTTTTTTAAAAAAAAAAAAAAAAAAAAAAAAAAAAAAAAAAAAAACAGAGATGTTGAGTTGCGCGGGAGAAAAGAAGATAGACATCCTGTGGTCTGGATGGAGGGGCAGAGATTGGATATCACATGCACCCCGCATATGCGCTGCGCAATGCAATGCCATTATTTCTCCCTCTCGTGACATCCCAAGACAGCTCCTATGTACTATGTAATACTCCGTAGCCGTTATTATTTGGCATGAAGTCATTAATTGAGCCGTTTTATGTCGATGAAACCGACCGCTGCAAGGATAGCGTAATTGTATGATTGATATGGTCCGTGTGAGGACATTCCTCCTTCATAGACCGCAAGGTCAGCCACCAGCTGAAGAAAGACAACAAGCCATTGCCAGCTGGCAAAGAATGGGCCCTGTTCATCAATATGGTCCAATAAGCCCCCTCCATTCATATTCCGATCCATCAAGGACCCTTCACCTGGTCCAAACGGGAATCCATCGACAAACAGGGCGCTGGGTCACCCGGGGCAACGACATTGAACAAGGAAGCTAAGATAAAAGAGGATCCATGATTGACGCTCGTCCCGGGAAACGAATCAAGGCATTGGAGAATTTATCGGAGGTGAGCGCGAAAAGAAGATTATATTAAGTGGGAATCAAAAACTGGGGACGCGGTGAGCATCGACTATCCGAACCAGATCTTATTTATTTTTTGTATAGTTCCCGCTCATCCACTACGGTCACTGCTACTATTCCTCTCTACATATCTCTTCTTTTATTGGGTCGCACGCTTTATTATTTGCTTTATTTTACTTCCTTACAGTTTCCTTAGCTTCATCTACTATCCGGTTCCCGTCTAGTGTTACCCTGAAACCCTCATGGAGACGTTGTTGGCCCATTCGTTCGATTACCTCTCTTCATACGAGCCCAGCAAAGTGCGCAAAGGCCTGCGCCAGGTTGAAGGTCTTCTCGCACAGATATGTCTCTCCAAAGCGAACCAGTCGCCAGTCGTGCGAAAAAGGTCGATGATGGGAATGAGTTCGCCCCAGCCGGCTGCTAGACCGCTATCAGAGATCAAAGACGACCCTGCGTTTCGGGAGTTTTTCAAACTACAAGAAGGGTTCCAGTGGAACGGTAAGTCTTCTCGCACGGTCTTCTTTACTTCAGATAGATTGAAACTGACGAACCTAGTGGCGATGCGACTGGTCACTTGTCTAGAACATTTGCTAGGCCGCGGGAGCAATGGCACCAACGACCTGCTCATCCTCGCAACTCTCGACCTCATCCAAGGTGCTCTTCTTCTGCATCCGCCGTCGCGAACTCTTTTCGCCCGTGAAATATACATGAACCTACTGCTTGACCTCCTCGATCCGATTAATTGCCCCGCGATCCAATCTACAACCCTCCTCACCCTCGTGACGGCCTTGCTGGACAACCCGGCCAACACACGCACCTTTGAACAGCTCGACGGTCTGCTCACAGTGACATCCCTTTTCAAGCAGCGCGCAACATCGCGAGAGGTAAAACTCAAGCTCGTCGAGTTCCTCTACTTCTACCTGATGCCCGAGACCCCCACCAATCTCCCCAGCCCGGGGATGCAGCGCAGAAGTCCACATTTGCGGAGCCCCAAAGGAAGTCGTCACTCAGCAAACGGGAACCGAGCCACGCGCACGACAGATGAGAAACAAGCGCTGCTGGGGAGGTATCTCAATAACGTGGCGGATTTGGTCGAGGACCTCAAGGAAACGGCACCCTTTGGAGCGACTGTCTACTGAGGCCGACTATGGAATACGACATGCTACGCACGATGTTAACGGTCTCGTTTATGAGCTTTGCATTTGAGCGAGGGAGTGAGTGCATTTTGCTTGCGTTATTTGGATTATGCCTGCTAGGTCTAGTTACACTTTACTTTTCTCTTCCATTTTCTTCTTCCTTTCTTTGGATCTCCTATTCCCATTCTATTCGTCCCGTCAGGCACGGAAGTTCGCGTTCTTTTTTGATCCTTTGGTCCTTACTCGCCTGA
Organism: Aspergillus proliferans; assembly: GCA_039880865.1. Lineage (NCBI taxonomy): Eukaryota > Fungi > Ascomycota > Eurotiomycetes > Eurotiales > Aspergillaceae > Aspergillus > Aspergillus proliferans. Next base: position 44,497 of record JBDODB010000227.1, on the reverse strand, counting down.
TCATTATGCTATGGAATTCCATTTGAGCTGGTGTCGTTGGTTATGATTCTTATCTGGTTGCTATTGAGATCATATCGTCTAACGTGGACGATATAATGTCCTGCTACATCAACCCTCCGCGTCATAGGGCTGGGATGTATGATGGTAACGGAAAACAGCACGAGAGCCAAGCGAGGGCAATTTAGTACTTTGATGTTTATGACACATGAAATACACAAGACTCAAGTTCAAAAATCTTCGAATTCTTCTTCTATTCCTCCTTAGATCCTACCTTGAAAAAGATGTGTATAAGAGTGGAAGTTAGTTCCGCATGACATAGTATCACATAACATTGGTAATATACATGAGCCTTGAAAGAGAAAAGGTGCCTAAAAGTATTTTAACAATCGCTCCCGATGCTGCACCAAATTCTTATACTTCTTCAACAATTGTCCCAACCGGTCCTGCTTCCATCCCATTCCCTCATCCAAGATCAGATGCGTGTATGCGAAGACGCTAGCATCAAACAGCCCGGGCTTAGGACGGTCGAAGAAATTTTGCTGGTTCCCTAATAATGTCGACAGAGCCTCGAATGCGTTATCTGCCTCTGCTTCCAAATCACTGACATCGATGTATTTGTACGACTTGAGGAGCTCGTCGCGCGCGGCTTGTCGTAGCTGGTAGCTTAGAGCGGACTGGACCACCGAGCTGGTAGTGGCTGGGTCAACGTATAATGTCCATGCGACAGCATCAAAGTTTTCCGGGTCTAGGTACAAGGCGTATAACTAGGTGGCCGTATGTTAGTCCTGAGGACATATTTGAGGACATGATGAAATAAACATACCCAAGCATTCCGTATCCGGTGATCCAACAGCGATGCGTATACGTCAAACCGGACATTCAGTTGCTGCTCCTCTTCGCAGTGCACCTGCTCAATGGCCCATTTTTGCACTTTGCTGGCTGGGATCGGGACGTGTGTGTTCAGTGGAAGGGCGGGAAGGACGAAAGGGAGGGCTCCCGTCGGGGATGCGTGGTTGTTCGAAGGTACGACCTCGAAGTCAATGCCGACGAATTTCAGATATGCCTGTAACATTTATCAAATTGTTTATCAGCTCTTTACGATTCTGTCTGTAAATAAACAATGGCACCGCACTAACCTGCCACTTGAGACATTGCGGGTTGAACGACGGTCTCCCACGTCGGGCATTCGTCGCATCTGTGAATATAAACAACCGATTGCCCTGTGCGTTCGTCCCTGTCCGTTCAGGAAGATCATTCGGAGGATATGTGGTCAGAGGAAACCGGTCGAAGATGCGTTTTATCGGGGCAGGGACGGAGAAGAATTCGCGGGTGCGCGCAACGACATTGTCCGACATTGTGAGGGTTTCTGTGGCCATGTAGAAGGCGGTATATGAAGATTCAATCTGTCCCTGACAGGGTCTCAAATCTCAAAATGTATATTCTGAGTCTAGTGAGAATGACGCCCACCGCGCAACATCATAGTCGTTAGAAGTTAATTGATTACGGCCCGGTTCCGCGGCGACGATAACTCACCGCCTTCAGGAACCAGCAATTGCGAGATTCCGGCAGAAAAACCGCGACCCCGCGATTATTATTGAGTGAATCAGCATACATAGTTACCACCGCAGGGATTATTTATCCAATTCCCCTCTCTGGACGTTCAAGCGTTGCTGGCGGGGTTGTCGGGTCTTCCCGTTAGCTCCTTTCATTGTGGTTCACGTCATTTTCTTCCTTTATCTTTACCCGACCTTTATTAACACTTCCGCCGCATGATCCGCCCGATCTCTCGACCGACCTTTCGTCGCACCCCAGTAACACATCTCCCGGGGTTGTTTGGATCGAAGCATAGTCTGCGTGCACTTCTTGGCTTATGTCCAATGAAAACCGAGGAGCTTTAAATTAAGGAACCGGGGTTCTATGGTCGCAGATGTCATTTTAAACCCTGTAAAGAACCGATCGCTCACTCATCATGCCGCTCGACGAAGAGGGTGCAAAGTGGTCCTGGTACGAGTCCTCGTCTGATTTTAGTATTTATCTATACTGATAAGTCTTTTGTTTCTAGTGAACCATGTATCCGGGGCCATCGATCGTCAAAATGCCAGCATTTCGATCGACTGATGATGAAAGTCCCGAAAGCTGGACGCCCATTGGCCAAATGCCCCCATCCCAAAGGAACGTGCAGTTGTAAGAAGACATATGCAGTGATGGTTCGCATTCCAAAAGGTTAGTCGCTCAACCGCTATCTGTATCATGTTCGCGCGTGCTTACTGTTGTCCTAGGATCAACCTGCATGTGTCGACCGCTGTACGAGGTGCCTATTGAAGATGAAACCGATCGTGCCCCTACCCGTTCGACGACAACGCCAGTTACAATCGCTCCGGCCATTACTCCAAGCTCGGTTGCGCCGACTCCTCCGCCTGCTATAGGAAAGATCCAGAAAGCTGGAAGAAGGCAGAGCAACCTTCAGGCGGCTCCCGAAAATATTGCTAGAGCGTTGGAATCCATTGCCAAAGCGGAAAACCAGCGTTCCGAGAACGGCGAACCCAGCGATTTTCCCTCATACGCTCCGCAGAATCAAAGCTTTCCGACCCCGTACGGTCCGCTGGGCCAACAACAGCCGACTGTGACCCAGGACCAATCCTATGACAGTAGCGCAACCACGGCACCCCAGAGTAAAAGCTGTTGCTCGGACAAAGCGGCCGCGAAACCAACTCAACCGCCACCTGAGAAGCCACCTGAACAAGGTTCTTGTTGTGGAAAGCAAAAACCGGAATTGGAACAACCCGGCGCATCCACACCTGGACCAGAAGAAAACGGCACCAACAATCATGCAACATCAAACGGTTCAACAGCAAATGACTTACTTTACCCTCCCTTCCCTGCACCACCGTGGCAGAATTTCCATGCTCCCGGTCATGGTAACTTGGTTCAACCCTTTCCGGTTCATCAACCACAAACTCAAGCACCCGTTTATTTTCCTCCTACATACGCGACATCGTCGGGCTATCCGTACCAAAACATACCACACGGTGTCGGGTTCACACCAATGGCCATGCCAGCTTTTCCGTCGACCCAACCTCAGAGCATTTCATATACGCCGCCCACTGCTGAATGTTCGGAGCATGTATGTCATTGCGGCGATGGTTGCCAGTGCCTGGGGTGCGCCTCTCATCCATTCAACAATACGACGAGACAACACGTTCAAGAGATGGGTCTTATAGTAGGTCTTAATGGTGAAGAGAAAAACCGACACTCTCCATATTCCACGAATGCCGCTCCAACGCCGCTGGACTACTCCGTTACCGCCATGAACCACAACCTGGACACCGGAGTTCCATCCAAAGCCATGAACCATTACTCGGGACAGACTCATTCCCACCACATGGGCGGGGGCTACTCGCCTCATTTCGGCTATGCACCAGACCAGTTCATGGAACCCTCCCAGTACTACACTCTGGAGTACCCAGTGGGATTGCCAAGTTCCTGCTCCGATGTAACTGGCAGTTGCCAATGCGGAAATGACTGCAGCTGTGTTGGTTGTCTTACGCATAGTGGCCACAACGGTTTTACTCTCCAGCCGCTTCCAACAGAAAGTGTTGGCTTCCACGCCAGCCCACCGGCTCAACAATCAAGCCCCAAATTGTCGAGAGATCCCTCTGCTCCTTCGCCTAGTCTGTAACCAGTCTTCATTTGGTTTTCCGGCTTGATGGTGATGCTTTTACTTTCAACAGATTTCCAATTTGCATTAATGATGATCATGATACCCCTGCGATAGATACCTGAAGCCAAGGTTATTAGGTACACTTTTCTTTTCTTTTGTCTTTTTTTCGTCTCGTGTCTCTTTCGGTGCTTGGGCTCAACTGGAAAATGGGAACATCTATGGGCGTTATTCTCCCCTCTTCTGTTTGAGTCTGCTTTTTATCTTGTATATCTTCTTTGCATACTTTGCCATCTTCACAGTTCTCTTCAAGTCTTATGGTCAGAATTCTGGGCTCCTTAGAAGTTCCTAGAACTGACGCTTGAATATATATAAAGCTTTCATCCATTGAGCTGAGTTCAAAACGCATTATTCTCCATCGTTGAGTAGGATTAACCTGAAAAATATTGGCTCACATGAGCATTTTACTGAAAATACTGGAACTATCATTGGACGATACTTCTGATACGGAGTAGAGAGCACAGAGATAGGAAGAAAAAGAGTAAATTGTCACCATGCTAAAGTCAGGCTCATACAGAATCAAAAAAAACAAAGATACCTCATTTTGCCAGAGGGTCTCCATCTAACTTGTTCGCAGCTGTACAGGTATCGTACATAATAATTTTATCCATCTACCGACGCAGCGCATCTCTCAGAGGCGAGTCGCCCCGGCGGAAGGAAGCTACAACATCACATATTAGTCAAATGTCTCTCTGAGTGTTACTAGACCGAACTGGCCCATAAAGCACTCCGGGGATCGTTGACATACAGTCTGCCTCTTCCCACGCACGTCCAGCTCCGAAACCAAGACCAACCCACGCGGGCCACGCTCTGCGCTTGAACAGGAGAACCGAGAAGACAACACCGAACGACAGACCGAGCGAAGAACGGATAAGCACCGAGGAGATGGCGCGATCCCACTAGACACAGAAAAGAGGGCCGTATTAGCAGACTGTTTGACGGAGGGGCACGTGTGTGTAGGGTTCAATTGGGCGTTGCGGATTTCCCTTCCGCCCGTCCAATGTCTATCAAAAGATACGTCCCGGGTATGCCACCGAATTGCAAGATATCTAGCACAATATGACGCCGTACCTTCTCGTTCAGCAAGGCCTCGCTGACGGGCTTGGTCGATCTCTGGACCGGCACAACCGGCTTGGATTCGTTGGAGTCGGCCATTGCGATAGTAATTCTAGTCGAGGGATGTCTCTGTTAGTCCTTGTATCGAGTCAATCGAGTGTGAGTCCACTTACTATCTGCAACAAGCAAGAAAATACGGCAGGGTTTTGGTGATGGCGGAGTAGGAATAGGTCGGGTGCGATGTCCGTCTCGGGCAGAGCTTCTGCCGGGCGAAGGCGGTCGGAAAAACTAGGCGTTTTGGGAGGCGTGCCGGCGTTTCTGTCGTCAGTCGGGCTTCTTCTTTTTTTTTTTTTTTTTTCTTCGTCTCCAGTTTTTTCTTGTTTTATACGTTCTGCACTCAGGCAGTATAGAACAAGACGAGTTGGTTGCTAATGTGCCAGACGCTTGAAATACCTGGGAGCATTCTTTAGACCGACTCGTCTGGTTTTTCTTTCGTGATGCCGTCAGTTGCGGAGGTGAGTTTTTGAGTTTCCTATCAGAGATTTGGGACAAGAGGAATGTGGCTAATGGCTGTGCTTATTTGCAGCGTCCGCGCTCGTCGCAAGAGGCCCTGCTGCGACTAGAAAAGGGCACCGCCTCCCCGACTAGCCAACTCAACGAGGCAACCCAAATTATCGGTCTTGATCTGGCTTTATGCGCCAGTCATCCGGAAATCAATAGAGCCGCGCAAATCCGACACAATGCGGCCCCGAAGGAAGAGTGGGTTCTCCGGTGGCTTTTGAAGAAGTTGCGGACAGGGAAAAATTATCGTGTTGAGTCGGCTTCGTTCTTACTTCTACGGCAACTCGTGGATCTTATACCCCCGAAAACCTTGGCGACGACGTTGAAGGACCAGAAGTTCCTTGTGATTCTGAACGATACGATTTCCGATCTGGAGGAAGATATTTTTGCTAGTGTTGAGAATGGAACGGCAGAGTTCTTGTGCTCGGAATCGGAGTCCAGCCAGACGGTGGGGGATGTGCCGGAGCCAAGGTCGAAGCGTGATAAGAAGGGAACAAAGAGGAAGAGGGCCGGTCAAAATGGTGACGGGGACCAAGGGGATGCGATGGATATCGACGAATCGCCGCAGTCGCCAGCCTCATGTTTTTTGACTTTCATCCGCTTGCTGGACTGCCTTTACAGCATCGTGACGCTAGCGAATCGCACGCTTGCCCTTGATGAAGTGGCCAGCTCTCATCTGAAACATGCGCTCAGAGGTGAACCGGAGTCAGTTGCTACGTTGTTGTCCAAGTCGTTCAGATTGGCTGCTCTCGCTACTACCCAGTTTTCGCACGGACGAAAGACGACTGATCTCCAGCACTTGCTCTACGTTCTTCCGGCAATTTTGGAACTGTGGGAATTAAGGTCATTCCGTCGAGATGATTCTGAGAACAATTCTAGCAACGATTGTTTTGCGAAGCACTGTTTTCAACATGCGATGCGACTTCAGCATTGCGTGCGTTCCGCTCAACTCGACACTGATGAGAGAGCGCAGGTGCTGCAAGGAGTTGAGCGCATAATTGCACGTCATGTTGTGCTTCCTGCGCGTGAAGGCTTCTTCAAGAGAGGAGGTTCAGGGATAAATTATTCTTCAGCCGATCCGGACTGGACTCCCGTCAAGCCAATCACCGATGCATTGAAGCCAATTCTTTGCGACACGGTATCCGCCACAGAGAAGACTACGGAGAGAGCAGATGCTATGAAGAAGAAAGGACTTTGGAAGACAGCCGAACTTTTACCCAACTTTTTCGAAATTGCGTCGCGTTCTGTTCCTCGGGACACCTTCAGGCTCCAGACACACGAAGCTCCTTGGTTGGAGACCTTGTTCGTTGCCGTAGCTGAGCTTGCATTCTCCATTACCAAAGAGGATAACCCAGCTACGTACTCTTCTGACTTTGTACTGCTTCTCGAACGACTATTCCGTGTGGTCCTTGATCGGAAAATTCAGCTGTCTCTGCACACCCTGCTCACCCATGCTGCATACACCGGTCTCCTCAAGAACGAGCTAACACAGGTTCACTGGAACCTGACAGCGTTGCTCATTGAATTGGGTGTCGACATTTTCCTGCCGAATTCGGGCCTTCCGGATGCTGTCAATCTCTTGAATGCTTTACTTCAGAAGATCTTGCTTCATTGGAAGAGCAACGAGTCCCACCTGGATCCCGATTACGAACTGATCAAGAGTGGGATTGTGATTCCTTTGCTGCGGGGGTTCACAGCTGCGAGAGATTTGCCGACATTCATGCAGCTATGGTACGAACAGCTCATTGCCATGGAGGAGGCGCGTTCCCAAAACAGCAACTTGGGTTCTTTCACAGTATGGGAAGATGATGATTTGTGCAACGTCTACAGTGAAGTGATGCGGAATCCTCTCACTAATGCACACTTCCAAGCGCAATTGCGAGCAGCTTCGGTTGAGATTCAGCACGAAGATGGTCGGGTATCCGACTCAGCCGGGTCCTATGCGCAGTTCGTGATATTGGAAGCGGGCATGAGAAAGCGGAATTTGAATTTTGAAGACGCTAATGAATCTTTGCATTCTATCATCGGAATTACAACATCGACCTTATCCTCTAAGCAAACGCTGCATTGGAGATGGCGGCTGTGGAGATTTGCTCGGGACCTATTGGAGAACAACCTGCAGTCCACCGACAATCCCTTCGGTCACGCCGTGATGAGACTGACCGATGTTGCTGCAAAGGCCATCCAGCGGCACCGCAAAGACCAAATGAAGAAGCCACGTGCAGCATTGGAGTCTTTCGAAGCATATCGATTTTCTCTCGTGGCTATCAAGGAGTCTATCGATGCAGTTGGTTTAGACAAATTCAACGCGCTCACTCGCGAAGTTGCAGACTTCTGTAAGGTTATTACCGAAGAGGATGCGTTGGGCTCTATGGCCTCGCCATGGAATGGTCGCGCCGAAACTCTTGATCTCCAGGTCTCGCTTGCTTTGGGGTATTTCCTGGCACTCGTGAGAAGCCCGGATGTCTGGAGCTTGATCAAATACGACATTAGGCGCTCCCTGTTTGAACATATACTGTCTCTGGCTGCTTCGCAGTACCATGCATCCTCAACTGGATTGGAGAGAGCTCCGTTCCATGCGAGGTTCCTTCAAGCTTGGGCCAGTGTGGTGTGTCATGAATATCTCCTCAATGCGCCAGCCATTACCAGTGACTTGATTTTTGTGCTTTCGGAACGCGTAAAGAGCGATGTTTCCAACCGCAAGCTTTACGTTGAGAGTCTGCAGAGGATTCCCGCCCCCTTGGTTACTCGCCGCCAGAGGGCGGTCCTTTTGGACTTGCTACAAGACGTCATTCGCCAGGAGGATAACCCACTGGAAATTACGGTTGGTATGTTGTCGCTGATGGCCAAGTTGGCTGACATGCCCAAGTCCGGAGCGGCTTTGACCTGTGATTGGGAGCCTACGTGGAACGCTGCCAAAGCGGTTACTCTGCAGGGCACCGAAGTTGATCTCCAAATCATGAAAGCATTCAGGCACTTGCACAAGGCGGTTATCGCCAAGCTGCTTGTTCTCTCGGACGAGGAGCGAAGCAAGCTGTTCAAGAAGATGTACCGTAAAGTCACTTCCAAGGCGTCCAAATTGAAATCCATCGACCGCGACTCCATGGACTGCTTCTTCTTGCGGATTTCACTGTCGCAGCTGTGGGTCCATCGCCAACAACTGTCCGGTGTCCTAGATGAGACGGAGCTTGCAGCCTGCCGCCAGAAGGTGTTCGACATGATTGTGGCGGAAGTGAAGTCTGTCAAGGACCAATGCAAAAAACAGAAGTTGGAAGATACGATTACCCTGATCAAGGTTCTGGATGCGCTGGAAGACTTTGAAGACCTGGCTACCGACAACGTCGAAGTGGACAAATTCTTGTCGAAGATCGAGAGTTATGTTGAGAAATCGATCGACTCCGAGTCCCCCTTGAGAAGACTTATCCGCCGTCGGGTGCTGGTTGGCCGGGGAGGAGCGAACAAGGATATCACCTCACCTGTCATGCAGGTCGCTGAGACTCTCCCCTTGCAGCAATTGTACGGCGAACAGCAACAACTATTCATCCGCGCTACGCTGGAACGGTTCCGATCCATGTCCGTGGATAATCTGACTGGAGTCATCCAGCAAATTCGGAGTATCGGATTTGAAGGGGACAACGCCGCCTACCGCTTGCTTGTCGCCAGTTTGGCAGTTGCTTCGATGCCGGCTATTGAGGACAAGGAAAGCGCCGCAGCAAAGGAACTGTCGTCCCTGTGCACTGCGGTTACAGAGTCGATGCCCTGTAGCCAGAGCATCGAGCATTTTACCTTCGCTACGGAATGCTTGGATATGCTTCTCCGTACTCATACACGATGCATCGCGCAGTGGAACATTGACAACGTCTTGGCTGCGATTGCGGTCGCTGCCTCCAAAGCAGGCCCTCGGATCAACACAGATTACGCCGCCCCGATTTACGTCCGCCTTTGTCGGTTGATGGGTGTACTTCTGGGTCTGCATCGCCAGAAGCTTGGAGGCCGTTTCCACCTGATCCTCCCGGCCATGCAGCGGTTGCTGAACTGCCTATTTGCGCGATCTCGGAAACGGAGTCGATCCATGCGATCGGAGAAGGGATCGACCGAGCAGCCGCTCTGGCTTGCACCGTTGCAGGCATCGCATGCTGTGCATTTTACCCGCTTACTCACCTCCCTCTGCGACCCAACCGTGTCCGCCGTATCGCGGCCCACCCAGTCCGGTCCTGGAGGACTAGAAGGCTTGACGGATCAGACGAAGAAAGCCAAGCGGATCGCAGGTCAGTACCTTCAGTACCTGATTATGGAGTACGCGCAGAGCTCCCTCCGCGGTTCCATGACGCCTGAAGTGAAAGCGGCGATTCTTCCGGGGTTGTACACGGCACTGGACGTGATGTCGCGGGAGACGATGCGGGCACTGAACGCAGGGTTGGACGCATCTGGGCGGTCAGTGTTCAAGACCTTGTACGATGATTACATGAAGTTTGGGAAGTGGAACAAGGGATAATACTGTATGCATACTGTACTTCCGGAGACTATATTTTGCATGAGATACCATTAATGCATTAGAATAGAGAATCAATTATTATTATTAATGATTCCAAACGCATAAGCCGATTTGATCATTGCACTACGGAGTACACTACGGAGTACACTACGGAGTACACTACGGCGAAACATCCCACTCATACAGGATTCATCCATATCCAAGGCTGATCTTAGTGGGACTTAGTTCAGCTCTTCGCACCGCGATCAGCAACATCCCGATTGCGTCCATTGGTCAACTGCAAGACGACTCCAATCGCGAGTCGGAGAATATTAATCGTGCCCACACGAGTATTTTTGCTTTGGATCTGGCTTTGCAGAATTGCGCGGGCCATGTCCGGCGCAGGAATCAAGGGATTTAAGTAGCGCAATACCGGATGACGCTTTACTGAGATCCAGCACCCCCTCTTTCTCATTCTTTTCAGCATCGGAGAGCAGAGATAAATCCGGTTAAAACTACGGTTTTCGATCGCGATGCTTTCGATCCTGATCGTCACGCTTATTGTGCTCTGTTCTTGGTACTTTCTGAGCCCGAAGCGGCGCCTCCCACCCGGCCCAAGCTTCATCTCAGGCCTCATCGCAGGAAACAACGACTTTAAATCCTTCCAAAAATGGAACCAACAATATGGCCCGATCGTCAGCGCAAAGGTCGGCACGCGAACCTACATCATCCTGGGCACGCGACAAGCAGCGCAAGATTTACTTGAAAAGCGTGGCAATATATACAGCGATCGTCCGCCATCGGTGCTGCTGGACAACTACCTTTCTAAGCAAATGGGCGCGGCGTTTATGCCATATGGTCCTGAGTGGAGACTTAATCGCCGGTTGCATGGGTCGCTGTTGAGCTCGAGGGCGGCAGATTCGTATCGGTATTTGCAGGATATTCAGAGTAGGATTTTGCTGCATGGGTTTCTGGGGAGTAATGAGCTTGAGAAGTTTCATCAGTATACTTCCGATGTCATGTTTACCCTTGTCTATGGGAAGGGACAGGGGAGAGATGATGATGACCATCGACGACTGGAGCATATCAATGAGATGGTTGCTTTTGTCCTTCAGGGAGCGTCGTTTGGGACGGCGATGCTGGAACTCTTCCCCGTTCTGGATCGCCTTCCGCATTTCTTCATGAAATGGAGGAAGAAGGCGGAGCAGCTGCATGAGAAGACTACGGGTGTGTATACTGAATGTTGCAATACGGCTCTCGGGGTGGACTGTTGGAACTGGTGCCATGAAGCGATGCAGAAGAAGGACGTTGTCAATGAGTTGCCCTGGGAGCATCTATGCTACGCGCTTGGGGATCTTTACGTGGCGGGTGTTCATACCAGCAAGATGGTGATGGAGATCTTCGTTCTGGCTTCTATCCTCTATCCAGACGCGGTGAAAAAGGCACACGAAGAGCTCGACTCGGTTATTGGCTCTGAACGACTCCCCTCGTTCGAAGATATGGAGCGTCTCCCATACGTTAGTGCCTTTATCGTGGAGTTGCTTCGATGGAAGCCCATCTCCCCCATCGCCGTCCCTCATGCTGTCACACAGGATGATGAATACATGGGCTACTTTGTCCCCAAGGGTGCAACCGTCGTCGCCAACCAATACACAATCAACATGGACGAGAGCGTCTTCGAGAATCCGACAGCCTTTAAGCCCGAACGACATATTGGCAACCCCGATCCTCCCATTTCAGCATTTGGCTTTGGTCGCAGACGGTGCCCAGGTGAGAAGACGGCACGGTCGACTTTATTTATCGTCATTTCTCGTATGCTGTGGGGGTACGATATTACTAGTGCTGAGGGAGCCGAACGACCAACTGAAGAGTCAAATGCGGGTTCTGTAAAGGCTGACTTCCGCGTGAGAAGCCTTGAGCATCAGATGGTTATCGAGCGGGAGTTTGAGTCGGCTGATAAGGATGAGAAGAGGGTTTTGGGGAGTATGCGGGAGAGTATGCGGGCTAAGATATAGGTTTATGATTACGGTATCCTACACTACGTTCCTTATATGTTAATGAGATCAGCAGCTAGACTTTTACTGAATATGAGAAGATTATGCCCAATTTCAAGTTCCATTAATTTCATGTATTCCATTTCAATAAAGTATCACTACCAGTATTCTTTGTCTTTCACGTTCACAACCAGACCAAACCAAAATAACCCAACCAGACAGAGATACATTCAACAACAACCAGGAAGACAGCATTCAAAAGGTGCTTCTTCGACATTCGCAGTCTAGTCCACGCTTAACAGTTGTTGGACGGGCAGATACCGTCACCAGTGATGAACCGGTACGATCCGCCCTGGAGGTCGTCAAGAGGGAAGCAGCCACTGTCCGCATGGAGACCGGGCTGGCAGCTGCTCTGGCAGCCGCACTGGTCGTCCGGGGACGCAATCAGAGTAAAGGTGTTCCAGATCGGGTTACCATGGAACTTGACGGCCTTTCTGCCGGTTTGACGCAAGCAACCCGGGTTGGTCAAGGACACCGACATGCCGCAGTTGTTGCAGTCGGCGTTGTCGCAGAAGGAAGCCCAGCCCTCGGTGTCGGCATTGTTGTCGAGGATGCCCACGGTGGAATTGAAGAAGTCGACGCCGACGACCTCGTTGGCTGAGGCGGTAGGGGCGGCGCGGATGAGGTTGGCTGCGGCCGCGAGAAAGATGATGGTTTTGCTAGTGAAGAGCATCTGGGTGAGATATCTTTGTTAGCATCTGTTGCTATCGAAGGGAGCGAGGATAAGGAAGATATCAAGCTTACCTTGGAGGAGTCTTTCTCTTTGCTGTGGTAGAAGAGAAGAGGGAGGTAATGAGAGAAGGATGGTATAGAATGAAGAGAAAAGAGAGAGAAAGAAGGGGAAACGAGGGCATTTAGATAGACCAGCTGGAGAGTTCTCATTTACTGGAATCACTGCCAACCCTATGGAGCTGTTTGTAAACAAAGCAGTTTATAGTGCGCCATCAAACAGTGAATGCTTGTTTATTTTTTAACAACCCTATGGAGCTACCCCAAGCTAAACCAAATTAAAGTGAAAATTCCTTTGTGATGAGTCTGGGCAGTGAATTTTTTGCTATTTTTCCCTAATACACTGCAAACGGCAGTGGAAGTCCAGACCAGTACAATTCTGCAAGCTAGCGCCTTTGTCTCTGTATGTCATCCCCCTGTGGAACTCGAGAGTAGTTTGTCGTCTAGTATAGGTCTAGTTGTCTAATTGGCTACTTGGCTAATTCGAGCCGCTGTACGGATCTGTTGAGTCCTCCTGCGGCTGGAAATTTCCTTTACCAACCGTTCGGGAAATCGAATCGACTTCAGGAATACCGTGGGAGATTACGAAAAGATGGCACAGCTTCATACAAGCGCCGTTTCCGGATAGTGCAACCATTTCAAGCCTTGCACGACAGCTGAAGGCTTTCAAATCATGCCCAAATGGTCGTCATATAATTCTTCTTCATATAACAGGGTTCTGGGATAATATACGAGTTCCAGAGAAGTACTTCAAAGATATCCTAAGCATAGTATTGTTTGGCTACGTTGAAATAGGGTACTGCTGGTAATTATTTCATTTACATTTTCTGCAGTTCTGCCAGCGGTCCGCCAACCTTCTATCCTGTCACTATTCCGTATACTACCCCAACGTCCACATCGATATCATTTACCTTGTGATTATGTTGTCTTGTGTTGACGACGACTCGCCCTACGCTGGCACTCCGACCTCCTGCGATGACAAGATTGATCCAAATTATGAAGCATCTTCAGACTCCTGGGAGTCTCCCAATCCAGTCAACATTCCAAAAAGAATAGTGTCGTACATGTCTGTCTGGGAATTCCTCCGGGAACTGAACCTCAGAGGAATTTTGGATATGTGGCATCTGCCGGACGCCTGGAAATCTCTCTCGCAAACCCTTTCCGAGGATCGATCTGACCTCCACAAGGATACCGTCGAAGACTATAAGAAGGCAGTCGACATCATTCCAAGGTATGGAAATGATTTAACTCTATTGGTTGCTGTTGTATCGGGTATGGTAGATTTTGGGAGATTACTACATGATGATAACGTCGGGGCTATAGCCAGAGGGAAATGGGCCGACGTGCCATTGCATACTGTCATGGGACCCCACAGTATACCTGCCCCGTGTCCAGACATTACGATTGGCTTTAAACTGTCAGATGTTATGTTAATTTTGGCGACAGCGATAGAGCATCTAAAGCCCTTTTCCTGCCCTGCCATGGACAATCCTTGCATACTATTTCCGGTATTTACCCTAGAGGCAAAGGAAATACGACAGGCAAGTCTCTACTCGCATATATCGAATCTACACAACGGCTCCACCATGCTGCAGAATCTACGGGAATTTCACTCCTTAGCGACCAGTGAACATGATTGCCGGCAAGACTTTGACGGCAAGGTTTGCGTGCTCACAACATCGATCACCGTTGATATTATCAAGATTGGTGTCCATTTCACATCGATGAATGCCGAATGACTCGAATTTCACTCTGCCATAGTGGGCCTTTGGCTCACAACAACGAGTTCATGGTCAGAGATCACCAAGAACATTCGCAGCGCCATCGACAGAGCCCTATCAATAAATCGCGATTAGATAATAAAGGATCTTCAGCGCATTGCTGGTGGACTAGCGATGCAAAATTCATCATTTAGCTTGGGGAAAAGAGTTAGGTCCGATGATAGTGAGGGAGAAGGACGATGATCATAGTATGTGTAAATGAGGCCTATAGTTATTTTGTTTAGCACCAAAGATCTCTTACATATGTACTTTCGCCTGAACAAATAGGCAACCCCCATATTGGAAATCAAGTATGACTTCACTTCGTTACGTTTCTTGCTGCCTGCTTAACGGTTTTGCCTGGCGGTCTTTTCTGCATTCGCTATCCGTCTTCTTCTTCTCCATTACTTGTGATTTGGCTCTTCATATATCGTTATAATGATATACTTCGCTTCTAACGTGACATCATCGTCCTTCGACAAGTGTACATCGACATCACTTTGCGATGACCCCAGCACAGATGAGAATGATGAGGGCCCTCTAGAGTCTTCATTCGAGAAGGAAACGATTTGGAGATATGAATTTCCTCAAGACCTGGAACACAGGAATAGACGATTCGTGGAAACTCCCCAAAGAATGGAAATCTCTCGCAGATCCTTTGTCAGAAGAACGAACGGACCTCACAAGATTCTCGAACCAAGAACATGAGGAAATGGCCGAGGTTGTATGGAAAAGCTGGAACAAGGGCAGCCTGGTGGTCGGAGTTATGTCTAACATAGTTAGGTTTAGAAAACTACTACGAAACAAGGAAGTTGGGGATATAGCCAATGCCCAATGGGCAGATGTACCGCTAGCTGCTCCTTGGGGTTGGATGCCTCGCCAAATACCAGCCCCCTGTCCCGACATCACTGTCGGTCTGAACACGTCGGCCGTCAATTATGCAGCAGAAATCCGAAGCTTGGAGCCATATGCTTGCCCGGTGATTAAAGATTCATTTATACTATTTCCCGTTATCACCTTAGAGGTCAGAGGTATACCACACGGCATGTTCTACCTTCGTTCACAGAATCTATATAACGGAGCAGTCATGCTCCGCAACTTGCGTGAGCTACATTCAACAGCCAGAGGCGAGGAGAGCTGCGTAAAAGACTTTGATCACAAGGTGTTCGTTCTGACTATATCAATAAGTGTTGATACCGTTGAAATCAATATCCATTTTACCGAGGTCGAAGGAGGAGTACTGACATTCAAGTCGGCTATGATGGACATATGGCTTACACAGAGTCCGGAAGACATACCTTAAATGATAACGAATGTGAGGAATACCATTGACAAGGCAATATCCAGCAATCAGGAATGTATAATGCAAGATCTTCAATGCATTAGTGAGCGATTAGCTCTGCAACCACCATCCAGTCCGTCTTGTTTCGGCAAAAGGGCCAGGGCTGATAGCGAAGACGAGGTTGAAACAGAGCGTGATGGCTGCGGAAAGAGGTTACGCAGCGATGCTAAGTAGAAGAAAACTTAGTGCTAACAGCAACCAAATCAGCCATTCTTGTCCTGGGTTTCTACTATTATATATTTATATCCGTACTGCTCACTCTGATTGGTCGATGGCGATTACTCGATGAGATCGAGTCACGGTGAGATTGCAGATTAGATAGCGGAGATAACGACCATGTGCGATAGCAAAAATCCGGGGACGAATCGAGACGACGAAAACAACGCTATGATAAGCTGTTCAGAAAGGCAGGAAACGGTCGTGCGCTTGGCTGTAATGGGTTCGTGCTACGGGATGTCCTATCAAGAAAGCTTGCCGGATGACGGATGACAGCTATGATGTCGTCCGGCAGGGATCTTTATATCATGGGGGGTTCTTTCGTATGTTGTTGATTTTGGCTTTAAATATATTGTTTATTTTATATCGAGCTGGTTCTCTCGTCATCATCTATTATTATTATCCACCATGCCTCGTTTAAAGGTCAAGCAGCTTCTGAAGAAGCTTGAAGTCGCCAATGAGCCCGGGTTGAGCAATGGCCAGTTGATGTTAACGAATGACGACTTGCGGCCAGGTGAGTTCTTCTATTGATAATATAAGAAATGAAAAGGGCAAGAGAAGCTGACACTGTACAGTCGACCCCGAACGACGTCAATGGAAATGGCTCAACTTCGTGGCGTTCTGGGTGGCAGATTCGTTGAATATTGTGCGTTCCCCATATACATCTCCAAGGGAAAAGAGCTAACGGATATTGTGGATAGAATACATGGATGATCTCCTCATCAATGATTCAAGATGGCTTGTCCTGGTGGCAGTCGTGGATCTGTGTCTGGGTGGGATACTTCATTGCGGCCTGCTTCGTCTATCTTACAGGTCGGATTGGAGCTGTATACCATATCTCGTTTCCCGTCGCGGCTCGGGCGTCCTTCGGAATTTGGGGGTCATTCTGGCCAGTGCTTAACAGAGTGGTTATGGCTGTGATTTGGTTTGGTGTGCAATCATACATTGGAGGTACGCTATTCCTGACTCGATTCCGAATACAAATGCTAATATATGGACAGGCGAATGCGTGACATTGATGATCCGATCTATCTGGCCCAGCTACGGAAACCTACGCAACACCCTCCCATCGAGCGCCGGCGTCAACACAATGAACTTTGTCAGCTTCTTCCTCTTTTGGCTCTGCTCACTCCCCGCCCTCTGGTTCCCGATTCACCAGATTCGCCATTTGTTCACTGTCAAAGCGTACTATTCGCCCGCTGCAGCCTTCGCCTTTTTTGCCTGGGCCATTGCCCGTGCCAAGGGCCTTGGACCCATTGTGCATCAACCAAACACCGTTTACGGGAGTACACTAGGCTGGGCGATTGTGAAAGCATTGATGAGCTGCTTGGGAAACTTTGCGGCCTTGATCATGAACAACCCTGATTTCTCGAGATTCGCGCGGAAACCTAAGGATGCTCTGTGGTCGCAGTTGCTCACCATTCCCTTGGGCTTCGCTATCACCTCGTTTATTGGAATTATTGTTTCGTCGTCTGCTTCGGTTATTTTCGGTCAGTCGGTTTGGAATCCGCTCGACCTGTTGGGAATGTTTCTCGATGGTGCTAGCTCTGCTGAGCGATTTGGGATCTTTGTTATTTCGACAGGGTTTGCCCTGGCTCAGTTGGGAACCAACATTGCTGCAAACTCAGTGTCCGCTGGTACGGATATGACTGCTTTGCTTCCACGGTATCTCACGATCAGACGTGGTGCGTATATCTGCGCGGCAGTTGGTTTGGCAATGTGTCCGGTAAGTCTTATCTTTACCACCGTTCTCCCATAAAATTGCGAAACTAACAACTGATAGTGGAACCTCGTTTCCTCATCAAACCAATTTACCACATACCTCTCCGCCTACTCCATCTTCCTCTCCTCCATCGCAGGCGTAATGCTCTGCGACTACTACATCATCCGCCGCGGCTACCTCAACATCCACGACCTCTACTCTGCCGAGAAAACCGGAATATATTACCACTACTTCGGATTCTCCTGGCACGCTTACGCCTCCTACATTGCCGGAATCCTTATCAACATTGTCGGTTTCGCGGGAGAAGTTGGCCGCGATGTACCCATTGGCGCACAATATATATACAACATCAATTATTTCTCCGGGCTCCTTGTTTCAGGTACTGTATACTTTATCTTGACGAAGATTGTCCCCATTCCGGGGAAGAGTGAGAAGTGGCGTGAGGTGGATATTGACGAGGAAGTTACTTGGGGACGGGATGTTGTGGGTGATGATACTGAGGAGAGGACTTCGTTAGAGTCTGGACGGAAGAGTCCTAAGATTAACTCTAAAGCATTACCATAGACTGGCTATTGTATATTAAACGATTTCCTTTAATGATTAATGACTTTGATCTATCTTTGTCGGTATTGCCGAAAATTCTCTTATAGTGACATATCAACTTCCATTATTCTAGCAACTAACAAACATCTAACCCAGCAAGTTAAAATGACAGTATTCAAAGTACCTGCTCTACAGGATGTTACAAGAAACATCCATATATTTGATGGAGACGGCAATTACCTAGTCTTAATGCCAGGATATATAACGAGCCAATGCAGCTGAACTAACAATTGAAAGGCGGATACCAGAATGATCCTCCCCATATAACTGCGGCTCTATTCTACGACATGTGCACGCATTTCCTGGCATTTGAGAATGCTGGGATAGCATGGCATCTGCATAGTCTTGGAGAAGACAGCAGCTTTGGAAAGCGCGTGCCACAAGACAGTACTGATATGGTTCCTGGGAGATGTCGTATTGGGGAATGGTATATATGAGCATCAGAAAAATGGCATGAGATTTATACTAATAGCAGGGGATATAGCAACTGAATATATCGGTGTTAAAGCTACGGACGAAAAACCGGTCCGAAGGATTCCAACTCCCCAACTGTCCATGCCACGACTACGAGAGAATGTGCGCGTTCCAAATTCCAGAGATTGGTCTACCCCCTAATTGATTTGTAGCAAGCGTATTTCCGCGACGTAATCAGAAACAGAGACAGTGTTTGCGCAATCAGCGACAGACCGGGGTTACCAGAAGATCCATGGCTTGGTTTGATTCCTACACATATCTACCCAGTTTCAGAGCTAGATGTGTGGAACGAGAGGTTCTTCGGGGTGGATTACGGATACCATGGGTTCTAAGCAGATTGGACCGAATGGTATTTTCTCTGCGCAGAACGGCATCCTCGTTAAAGACTGTGCGTACCTTTTTCGATGTGTTTAAGGAATCTGTGAATCCGGATGTAAGTGCTCTCTCCGTTTTACATAATATCTTTGATATGCTAATAAATAAAAAGCACGGCTATAAAATAATTTGCTTCACTCAGGACCTGGAACAAGTCGGCGTAAGAGTACTCAGCTCTACCACGAGACTCTCAGAATCAGGACCTGACAGTCAGCGATGACATTCTACGATGGCATTTCCACCAGTCCATTTTGACGAATATGAAAGGTACTGGGCAAAGAATATGGGATTTGAGCTCCTCTGAGGATGACTCTATTAATGTAATCCTTGATGATCCGGACGCGGCTGAGATTATGGATGTTGATATGCGTAACCGACTGGGTCCTTATGTTGAGGTTGATGGTGTGGATTAAACAGTGTCAGATGCCTCTACTGGCACGATAAGGTATGGTAACTAGAGAAGAGCAACATAGTAATTCATGGGTTCTTCCGTTATTCTCTAGAAGCGAATCGCTATCCGTATCATGAAATTCTTACTGAGCCACACAGTCCTCATAAGTGTCTTTTAGAATATTCTGGATATTCCCAGTAACAACCTTCAGGTGATTCTCACCACAAGGATCGCCGGAGATCTGCTTATGATAGACCCTCAAGTCATTATCAATCTTGAGGGATGTGAAGCTGTAAGTATCGGTGCAAATCCCGTATACTACGCTATTCTGCTCTCCCCTATCTTTCCGATTCCTGTGAGCGACATCTATAATGATAGTCTCATGGTTAGCAAAACAAACCGCGAATGGGATATCATAAAAGTACGTACCCATGTAAGCTAGAGCATCCACACTCCTCTCCGTGAGCTGCCCTATATCCGCCACATATATAGCAACATAATCTCTAATTATCTTCTTTGGCGCGCTGCAAGAAAAGGCGTAGTGAGAATAAGCCATGAGGAGCCGAGTTTCTCCCTCGTATTGCACCTCCCGTCCTTTCCAGAAAACCCTACGGAGCTTCAATGGGAATGGGCAATTCTGGATGTTGCAGAACAGAACCCTGTTAAAGGAACTCTTCTTGCCTGCTACCGCATTGGTGCAAAGATAGAGGATAGTCTCGATCCTCTTGAAGATAATTGCCGACTGCGTCTTACCGCTGCCATCTAGCTTATCAGGCTTCAATGCTGGATTTGGCAGATGTTAGTTTTATGTTGAATTTGGAAGACGACAACATACCTAGTTTTTCCATATCCATAGGATAAAACGCCTCATCGGTTATCTTAAGAGACCCGTGCCCACGATAGTCT
Source organism: Aspergillus proliferans (assembly GCA_039880865.1). Lineage (NCBI taxonomy): Eukaryota > Fungi > Ascomycota > Eurotiomycetes > Eurotiales > Aspergillaceae > Aspergillus > Aspergillus proliferans. Next base: position 24,115 of record JBDODB010000227.1, on the reverse strand, counting down.
AGCCGGAAAATCTTCCACACATCTCGATCATCAAGGTGCCGATTCTCTGACGTCTGTGGGAACAGAGGATTAGTACCGAGCTTGGGCTTGGGGGCTTCCGAGTCCATAGCCAGCATTAAGCTTAGTCCATCTTGGATCACTTCTGATGCATCTTTGTTCAGGGTCTTTTCACTTAGGTCCTGTTTGAATTCTAGTAGACGGAATATTGGCACGAAGTTTCTTGTTGAATGCATGGCCAATGATGCGTTGGAAGTAGGCAAGACTGAGTTGGCAAGTGTTGTAGGTTAGGCATATTAAGGAACAAGCAGCAAGTGATTTACTGGCATTTTTCACTATCCTACATGACATAAATGCCCTTACAGGGCAATAAAATGAACAAATAGGCTCCAGTATCTCCTTCAATATGTTGAATTATACGCGAGTGCCTAACAATTAACCATTGGTACCTGGATAGAAGAATTTTAATTGACCAAAAAGGTGCCCGTGATATAAAAAGTGGTACAAGTACATCATAACCGTATTTGGAAATTTCCTTATTGGGACCCCGAAATCGCCCGACATCATATCCCTACCAATATCTGGGCCATTACCATGCTATAATGATTTTTAATGGATCAACAACCGAAATGAATCAACAAATCCGATCAATTGAGTCATTCGGGGTCCTCATTTGGAGCATAAACAGTACAACAACATCGGGGAGCCGAACGTGGCAAGAGGCACAGCCCCGGGTAGAAACTATATAAACCCCTCCTCCCCCTAACAAACCACAATGCCATTCCTTTCTTCTTCATCCCTCTATCTCTCCTGAGGACTCCACTGTAAGCCGTGCAGTGCTCGATACCGAATCCACCGTTTAAGCCACCAGATCCACCGCGTCCCCACTGTTCAACTGATCGTCGCCAGATCTCAGCTCTCATCTTTTCCGCATCAGACGCCACAACATCATCACACATTTGCAACACATCGAAAGGAAATGTCGTCCGGTGCTCTCCCTCAGACTCTTCGCTCAATCACGGCCACCAAAATCGGTGAGCTTTCCAAGCAGCGTGCTCTTTTCGACCAACGGAAAACCGAGATCGCCAATGCTGCTGCTGCCGCCCCGGACCTGCGAGCCAAGGCCCAGGTTTTGCTGGAAGGCGTTACCAAGCTCAAGGGACACCCGAATGATGCGTTTGACAGAGAGCAGCTAGACGCTACGGAAACAGACCTCTCCACTCTGATGATTGATGATGGTTCGGAGCGGGCTGCCCATATCAATATCCGCCGGTTTCTCTTGCAGGGACAATATGACCCATCTGTTTCCGACTGGGCGCTACAGGATTGGATCTCGGAGTTGGAGCAAGAGATCCAACACTTAGTTCTGAAGCATCAACACGCTTCGTTCTACAGTGGCTTGGTTACGGAGTGGTTGGCGAATCTGGATGAGACTACTTCGGAGGAGCCTGAGGCTGGCAATTCTGGCCGGTCGGAAATGCATGAGCAGCGCGCGACGTGGGAGGGCTATGTTTTCAACAAGACGAATGTCGACGCGGACCGCATCCACAGTTATCTGGACGACCTGTTCACCAAGACTCCTCTGACACAGCAAGCGCTCAAAAAGTTGCGAGAGAGCGTTAGTCGCTTTGGGGGGGACCTTTCTGGACGGAAGAAATGGTTCACTGCGGATGTGCTCAAGACGGTTACTGAGGCGCTGTTGAAATCGGATCTTCTCACCAAGGATAAGACGATCATTCTGAAGGAGTTCATGCGTAATCCGGCAGTCACTCAGGAGGTCGTCGACGTGCTCAACATGCGTCTTGCGGCTCTGGACAGCTGGGATTGGCCCGCGGGCGAGGCCATCCCCTTGGAAATGCGTCGACAGCTCAACGGCAAGTACCGTGTGTACATGGATGAAGACCTGCTCGACAGTATCATGTTCCAATTCCTTGGGCTTGAGTGGTCTGTGAAGTTCCGGGAAGTGTTCAGTACGTTCCGCGACAGTCAGGCTTGGTATACATTGCGTGAGCATATCTCCGAGCGCGAGAAGAACCGTCGCCGATATTATTCCATAGATCAAACGAAAGTCTATACCACCAAAAGTGTCAACGACCATCGACAAAAAACATACAAAGATCAGTACTTCATGACTCAACTGCCCACTTCAATGGAATCGGGTGTTCCAGATTACGACGGTGAAGAGAGCGTTGATTCAGCTTGGGGGGAAACGCAAAAGGAAAAGCAAAAGAATCCCCTAGAGACCAAGCACTCTCTACTTCACCTTCTGGTAACCGAATCGATTATCCAATCTACCCTCCATGGCCAGTTCACAGCCATCCGCTCCGACTTCAAGTACTTTGGACCGTCGCTGCCCCACGAGACGATCCTGACTGTCCTATCTTACTTCGGGGTTCCCGACAACTGGATTCGCTTCTTCAAGATCTTCCTCGAGATGCCTATGAAGTTTGTCCAAGATGGATCGAACGCCACGACCCGAGCCCGACAGCGCGGCGTCCCCATGAGCCATGCACTCTCGGATTGCTTCGGGGAGGTTGTCTTGTTCTGCATGGATTATACCGTGAACCGGCACACGGATGGGGCTTTCCTCTACCGTCTACATGATGACTTTTGGTTCTGGGGAAATGAGGCTACCTGCGTCAAAGCTTGGAAGGCAATGTCAGACTTTGCCAGCACGGTGGGCCTGGAATTCAACGAGGAGAAGACGGGCACGGTACAGATTACGAACGACAATGATCAGGCACCGCCAGGGACTTTTAGCAAAGAGCAGAAGGCTGCTGATGCTGATACAGTTCTGCCGGCCGGCGACATTCGCTGGGGCTTCCTCAAACTCGATGCGCAACAAGGCCGCTTCATTATCGACCAGGAGCAAGTGGACAACCATATCGCAGAGTTGAAGCACCAGCTCTCGTCGTGCAAGAGCATCTTTGCCTGGGCACAGGCGTGGAACAGCTACTTTGCGCGCTTCTTCCCCAACAACTTTGCCAAACCCGCCGTGTGTTTCGGGCGAGACCATATCGACATGGCTATCTCGACCCTCGGCCGCATCGAGCGCGCAGTCGTCGAATCCTTCACAGGTTCGCCTAGCGGCGTGACGGATTATCTTCGCAAAGTGATCGCAGACCGGTTCGGCGTCCACGAACTCCCGGAGGGATTCTTCTACTTCCCGGTTGAACTCGGTGGCTTGGAACTCGCCAATCCGTACATTCCCCTTCTAGCCATGCGCGAGGATATCAAGCAAACGCCGCAGGGCCGCCTCCAACGAGTCTTCATCGAAGACGAAGCGAAATACAACGCGGCTAAGAAGAGATTCGAGGAATCCGGCCCTAATACCTCTGTTGTGGGCAGTATCTACGATGACAGTGACGACGAGGAGGCAAGACCATCATCGTCGACAAATTTCCCCACTCTGGATGAATACAGACGTCACCCCGAAACCTACAGCGCTCCTCTCCTCAATGCATATGAAGACCTCACTCGCATCCCCGAGGAAGCTAGCATCAAACAATCCCCCAACTTCCGAGGCACGCAGTCTTCCCTGCAGCAGAAACTCGTGGACGATGACAACGTGAAGATCTCTGGAGAGTGGGATGACATGTCGGCGTACTGGCGCTGGACGGCAGAGTTGTATCACCGTGAGATGGTTGCGAGATATGGTGGACTGGCGGCAGTGAACCGGGAATTCATGCCGTTGGGTGTTGTCAAGACGTTGAAGGAGGGACGCATGAGGTGGGAGAATTAGATTAAGAGCTACGGTTTTATTCCGTGAGGGAGCTTTGTGTTACTAGTTATGATAAAAAACTGCAGTGCAGTATGAAATGATGAATGATATCTCTACTTTCGATGACAGATCCAAATATAACATGGTCATTTGACTTGATCACCTAAGTACATGCATAAACTAAATGGTCCAGAACCATACTAGCAACATTCCACGTAGAGGTACCCGTATCCCTTGCTGAAACATCGACTGTCATGTATATTTATAGCGGTGTTATGCATAAAGTAACCATACCAACCAGCTTTACAGTTCCTTACAGTTATCGCAATTAAACTCAGCCAGCCACTTCAATCCTCGAATGTACAGCATTCCGAGTCGGTGGGGCCAGCGAGACTGTAACAGCTCGATGGAGTATCCGTAGATACTAGACAAAGAATGAATGAATGGCATGATCCAGCCAGGGACATTTGAAAGACGGCTGGCAGCGTCCGGAAACGTTCTAGAAGGATTCTGGAAGTGTCAAGCACCATACCATTTACTATTATGTGTACAGAGGTGAATCATCTGTAGCGTACTGGCTCCCATTTTGTAATAACGGGATGATTCAGTGTGGTGACAGGGATGATGACTCAAAGCAGTTACAGAGCAAGGTATGTGATCTATGCAATGCAAGGACCGCCTGCAACGGTTTTATCAGATAATAGCGGGATATCGGATGCATTTATTGCAAAGATACCAGTCACGTAGGTACATTTGTACTGCGTACAAGTACATCTGTATGGAATAAACTAGATGACCTATCCTGTACACATTCCGTACGAGGATATCTGCTGCGTACGGAAGTTTCGAAGCGAAACGAGACGAAACGCATCGTAAGTTGGTTAGCTGGCCTTGCTTAGCAACGGTCGGCTATTCACCCGGCAATACTCCGTACAATAGCTATGATAATTACAGGGGTATAGTCTCGGGGTAAGTTTCCAGCCGTCGGTGTAAAAGCCCAGAGGCAGAGTATAGCAAGTGGGGAGCGTGAGCGTAACGGTGAAGAATATTCCCAGAAAGGACCACCCCGGGAAAAAAAAAAAAAAAAAAAAAAAAAAGTTTCACCCCGTGCAGTTGGGCAGGATACAGAAGTTAACTTTGAGTCAAGAAATCCTGCAGCAGTCGTATGGCGGATATCTCCGTGGGAAATTACCGAAACTGGAAAATAAACTTTTTTAGCACCAAGATCGCTTTGCGGAGGATCGGTAGACAAGGAAGATGGAAAAATAAGAGAAAGCCACCGCACAGACAATTACCAAGGCTGACCGAGGCTGAAGATACCGTGTCCTAAGCACGGATGTGGCGGAAGGTTTAAGACAGACACACGGATCCCTCGCTAGTGATAGCCAAGCTTGGGCGTATTCCCGGGAATCGCGATATCGGAAACTTGGTTTTCTGGTACCGCAGTAGTGTGCAAGCGAAGGGTTCTGGAAACAGGAAAGCACAGGGCCCAAAGAACGGTCGTTGATTGGATCACTGGGGTCACTGCTATTTTTAGTCGCAAATTGGAGATCTAAGATGGGGTTCGGAGATCGATTGATCAAACTGTAACATCTGATAATGCGTCTCATTTCGGTTCAATTGATGCCGTTATCTCTAGCGAGTCAGATATGTCACGCCGTCTAAACTTTCTGTACAGCACCTGAGCACTTCCTGGAAAAGTTGCCGGAATCTGACAGGCAATATCGTGGCCTAGTGCTGACAGCTGAGCTCAGGTGGCTTGTTACCGGAGCGGACCGTCACAGCCTGAGAAAAACGGCGGAAGGTAGAAAATAAAAAACCAATTGGCCCCGTCTGACAGTATGTACCTCGTGTAAATCCACATCCCTGTATCCACAGCTCGTGATTCGAAATTGGCGAATCCTCAAGGTGGGTGTCTTCCAAAGAAAAGCGAGACAGGGTGTAATCTCGGAGTCTCAGCCTCAACTCCGTAGATTCGCAGGTACCGATATTACAGTGTGCGATGATATTCTCTGTAAAGGACACAAAATGATACGAGTAGCGAGGGAGGATCGAACTTGGTATCGGATTATCCGGATATCGCATTCAAATGTTTCTTTCCAGCCACAGTGGGTCTATGGCCCATAGCCCTGACAGAAATAGAGTCACCATGATCATAGATCTGCCAGTGTTGGTATTATTCGATAGTATCGTAGTAGTGGATGTAGCAAGTAGGCGGGTATTCCTGGGTTCGAGGAGGGCTTCTGAGGACCGGGGCAGGAAATCTGGACTCGTCAAGTTAGCCAAATCGGAATATAGCATGTATTGATACAAGGCTGTTGTCAGCAACACCCCAGTAAACCACTCACTTGCTATTACATCGTCTCAGGGAATCAAACACAACCAGCATCAGGGATGACGGGCAATCGAATGACACTTGCAGATATCCGGTAAATGAGCAGGCTTATGGCGCAAAAAAGACAACAGATGATATTGACGATGACGAGGAGTTGATTTTGGATGAGGCTGAAGCTGCATCTATCCCCAGACACGTGCCTCGTACTCTGCATCCTGGACAATGTGACTGATGAGTCAACACGTCATCCTCCAATAATCCCAGCACAATGGCCATTATCGGAATTGATTACCGTTTCATGATGGCTGCGGTATTATCGTTTACTTGCACCTGGCGCATACTGTCAAGGTCCAGCTGTTTCGAGATGACCATGGAATAGACTGGTCTTTATGACAGGAGATCCTGTCCCATACTGTTGGAACTGTCATGTATCAATCTGTCGTACGGAATACAATACCAGTTTTTGTAATACCGTACAGTATCAATTCATTAACGTCCAAATGACTCATGTAGTGGTCTGTAAGCGATCTTTGCAGAGGTGCGGGAATCGGAAATGCCAAGGGATGCGCATCATCAGTGCAAACATCCCCGGATTATGTCTACTATTGGCGTATAAGCAGGTGATAGTAGTGAGGACTGTGCAGGCTTTATGGTCTTTTTCTTTTCATCTCCTGTAGATCGCTCTTATTTGTCATTAATATTTGCTTGCTAGATGGCAGTTATTACCTATGGTTTGTGTACAGAGGGCTTCCCCATAAAAGCGTTTTCCCCTGAGTCAAACCAAGGTAAGCTTACAATGTTACGCGAAATACACGTACAAATACAGTTATGACATGACAATAATGGCAATACACGCTAATGCAGCAGATGCAGTAACCAGTATGGCGGGATGCAGGGATTATTGTTTTTTTTTTTTTTTTTTTTTTTTTTTTTTTTTTTTTTTTTTTACACCCTTTGTGCTCTGCCGCGTCGGAGAAAAAAAATGAGAGGCTTAATCGAGGGTCCATGATGTCATTCTTGTTTCATTGCTTAATTTTATTTTATCCCTTTGCCTTTTTTTTTTCTTTTTCTGTCGCGTTTCTTGATTGTTTGCAAAATGATATACAGAATGAGCGCACAAGTACTAATCATGCCACGAAAAAAGGAGGAAATTACTGAGGTAGGTCGGTCGCATTAGGGGAGGGGAACGGCCAGGGGAGGGGAACGGCCGGGGGCACTTGCAGACAGAAAACTGTGATGATCGTAGCCAAGGAGTTCGGATGCAAGATCACAACAGAAAACACACACAAACAAAGCTGTCAATTGTGGGCCATAGCGTTGAATTAACCACCAATATGAACAAATGTCTGTAAATCGCTCAGGAGAAACTTATCGTATCACTGTAGCTAACCGAACGGCAGTGGACTGTAGTACTCGGCAGTGCTGCTCCATACTACCGAGTACTAGAGCAGTTCATCACAGTTTAGGGCAGTGATTTATTGAGGTCTGAAACACCAGCGTCAAGTTACGGGGTAGGGTTCTGTGCTTTAGGGCTTTCCCCCCAGCCAGTCATATTCTCGCTGCTCCTCTATTCCCACCCTCCTTGGCTTCGTGGCACGTCACAGCACCGCTTGATCGTGCCCGTGGGAGTCCGGCGGCAATTTGGCAATCAATCAGGTCGTGTTTTTTTCTTATTCGTTTGATCATCAGGATTGTCAGCGCACAAGTCGTTCTCTGTATTTGTACAGAGCACGGCGATTAATACTGGATTGGATGGAGCACCGGCGCTGTCGAGTACGCTGTGCTGTGTGCGGTCAGACCCAGAAACGCCCCCGCCAGGAGGAGCACGCGAGATTCAACGATAACAGCGGCCAAAAAAGATGATCAAGATGATCGCATACGGGCTGCTCACCGTACGGAGTACTCCGTCCATGAGCGCTTACCTATACAAGGTATTCCGTCCGTACGGCGCTGCTTGGGAGGGGTAAGTTTCCATGTTGCAGTACCGGGCATATACCAGGCTTGACCTCTCGAACCACTTACAGAATACTCTACAAGGCAGGACCATGAAGTGATCCGCGAACTGTCAATTAATCAATCAATCACTTTCGTTCGTTTCCTCCCGACGGTCCGCAGCGTAGCTAGCCGCTAACTTCTTCACCCCCCTCTTTCGGCCGCTCCTCTCCGGGCGCTACGCCGCTGTACATATCTCTGCACTATGACAGCAGCGAGGTTTTTTTTTTTTTTTTTTTTTTTTCGGAATTGATGACATATTACTTGATGGATTGATTGTCGTTCCGCTACAGCCGCGACTTACCCCATACTGCAACTTGCTATGGAGTAAGTACATGGTACAGATCACGTTGTGCACGGTTCGGTCGGTAGCGGTAGGACCGAATGATGGCGGCGCTTTCATCAAAATATTCCGTAGCAAGCAGTGCAATAGTACGGCGCTTTACTATATGAAGGGATCTCAACATACCGACTAATGTGCGCTTCCTATAAAGGCAGTAAGCAATGTACGAAAAATTTATGCTAACGGCAGAGAAAGAGAGAGAGAAAAGACGGTAAAGAGGGAGCACACTAAAACTCGTTGAGGAATTCCGAGCGATACGATAAATTGCGACAATTGGCAAGATGATCCGACAATTGCCCGAGTGCCGACCTCTCTACTCTGTACACGGTCAGAATACGATGTCCACCCATTATTGTGGATGCAGTTGATAAGGCATTTGCATTTGCATTTGCATTTGCATTTGCATTCCCATTCCACATGCAGCGGTTCTTCTGCTTGGTTGGTCAGTGAACGATATGACATGTCCACTGACAACTGACAACATACTGCTATCCTAATGTCTTTGCATGACATCAGTCGGTCTGTCGTACCGGCATGGATACCGAAAAGGATTGTACATAGTATGGAGGACAGGTAGATCACACATGGCCAACTCAGCAACGCGGGTTCAACGATGCGGGGTTGGGATGCGCTTGCAGTGAACTTGAGATGATAGATGTATTCTCAGCCGATCGCGTTGGGTATCTATTAGCAGACATCCTACAGTATATGGAAAACAGGGTATTTCGTAAGGCAAAGATTTACCAATACGTGAAATACTCCGTACCAGAGGCCAGTGGTGTTACACCAGTGAAGTAGAATATCCCGAGAGACTATGGCGTAGGTTTGATTGACGGCTGTGCCGTGTTAACAGCAGGTCCAGGCGTACAACAATCGCCTAGATGGTCAAAGTTCCACGTTGGTATCCGGATTCGTAGTCCACCAGACATTGAATCTCTCCACTACTTCGGTGGCAGATAATTTGCCGATGCTCTTTGTTTCAACAACAGCACGCCATGACCTAACTCGTCACCTCCATCGTGTCAGATTGTATGACTTTCGTCTTCAGAGAGGTCTGTGTCATAGAGCAGTTCGACTGGCAATGGCTCAAGTCCACCAGGACTGATTCCTGAAAAGCATAAGGTCCATTGTCACCATGTCTTCGTGTGTATCTTAGCCAACGGGGGTCCGACAGGAAGGCTCTCGTTCTGAATGATCTAACAATAGTAAGTCCTGTATCAATGCATATAAGGCTTCACAAAGAACGAAATTCGGGTCAGATGCGCCGATAATAGTGAGCTTGTCCATGTCGCCTATGGCAAGAGGCTAGTAGTGAGCCCCTTGGATGTTTAGACCCTTGATGAGATCTCCTATCGGCTAAAAATTCAGCCTTGTTTTGACGCTCTCACCCAGGACGGTATCATAGGCGAGCTCAGAACCAGTCAGTTCTCAATTCCATGACGGGCGTCTCTATGGCCATCTAGAAGATGACATATCTGTTGGTCTCTGCGTTAAGCCAGGAGATGCGCGAATTGATTGACTTTCTTGAAGAGATAGAGTGATGGCGAAAAGGAGAAGTTGGGGAGAAATCGGACCGTAGGAGGAAGAAGACGCGAGCAGTTGCCCTCTCTGTCCTATCACATGATTACTTGCATTTCAAGAAGGGCCTCACCCGTCTCGTACACCCAGATGTAACCGCCCAATCTCCCAAGAAGACTCATATAATGACGTACTTCGTACTATGGCACTTGTAGTCCATACTGCTCAAGCGTTGTGGAGATCCCTTCTCCACAGAATATGAAACTTTCCCCTTTGCCCTAACAGGAAGTCATTTGACTCATGCTTTGCCGCTAATCCGCCACGGACTGGATGATCCCAGCTCAAACAGCACAAAGGGTGATCGATTCGGAAATATGCTACTGATTATTGGCCCTGGCTTAACGTTGGACAATACACGAAAGTTTACTTGGTGTACAGAGCAAGGCCCCCAGGCACTAACCACTGTGTCGGGAACAGTGAGGAATCCCTGAATAATGATGATGTATTTTACATGCACAATTACCAGCGGTTACAAGCACGTTCGTATTTAGGTAATTATCACGGTACAGCCCTAAAGAGTGGGGAAAACAACAAAAAGAAAAACCACCAGGCTCCATTATTATTTTATCCCACTGTCATCACAGATGTTACTTTTTTTTCCTAGACCTCCTATCTTTATTATCATTACTATTTTGTAAGAAAAATTACATTGTAGGAAAAAGAATAAATGGTGTGATACGGGTCGATAGTTTCGCAGGGGGGTATGTTGATCATTATTGCCCAAAGAACCCAGATAGAAAAAAGTGAAACAGCGTCTCAGCCCTCTTCTGGCTGAGATTGACAGTGACATGATCCTTTTTCTGCCCCAGGAATGATCGTCCAATGGAACGGCAGATCGTGGGGTCGTCCATCGATACGGTATGTCAGGTATGTCAGGTATGTCAGGTATGTCAAGTATGTCAGGTAATTCTCCGTAATTTTATCACCCTTAATTAGCAGCTTTAGTGTCAGAAAAGGGGCAATTATTCTGTTGTCCTCGCTGGAATACTGAGAGCAAATGCCATCGGTTTCAGGAAGCATTCATTCCCTTCGCCCGTTCTCCTTTTCTTGGTTTTCCAGGGATGTCAGGACGGATTTCTCGAACTTGCCAGCAAAGTTCCAGATCATCCTGTAGTTTTGAAAATATCATCATTCTTATGGCACACTGTCATCATCGCGTGTCCAGACTTTTAGTTCCAGCGGCAACTGGGAAGGGCAACAATTGACAGGTAATTATCATACTGCTACTTGTTTCATGCATATTTCATTACGTACATAAAAATTATATACATTCAAAATACACATTACATACATACAAGTACATACATACTCCGTAACTGTTCCGTACGTCAGGGGGCCCACCCCAGCTTTTCTTTCTCTTTTCCTTCCAATTTCCATCGAAACGGCGTCTTTTTTCTACCCTCCACCCACCAATGCCTATTCATGCCTGTTCTTTTTCTCTGACTCCTGCCACGGATATCTTTCCTTCAAGTATATTTTCTCTCACTTTTCCTACAGTCAATTTCCTCATTGCTTTCTCTTATCATCTCATTGCATCTATATGACATTTTCGCGAAACATTCCACCATCCTCTCCTTCCGTCGCATGATCACTGTCAATCCGTTTTGCTACCGCTGCAGGTTCTCCTCCCACGTAATAGTGCAGCAACTTCCGACATAAGCAGCCAGCCTTCTTTTGCCCAACTCGGTCCAATCGCCGACTCTTTCTCGTTTCCTTGCCTTGTTTCCGCTTTGGACCGCGTGCGTCTTACACTCTACGGTGTGTTGGCAGGCAGGTCATTCCATCCTTCTGCACGCGCCCTGTCTGCCGTCGGGGCCGATTCGTCTTGGTGCGATCATAGCCCTCTCTATCTTTCCCTCTCAGCCTTCCTATCTATCCGTCTGCCTGTGTGAGTGAGTGTGTGCGTATCTCTCCGCGTGCTCCGTCGCATTTCCCGCACGGTGCCTTATGGTCTGCCTTGTTGGGGATACGCGCTTATCCTTACAAGCCCCCCTCATATACATATATGCACATCCCCGGACAAGGGCATCCCATTGATAACGAAGCATTTGTACAGTACAGGAACCATACGGTCTTTTGAAACCTGCGTGCAACCCGGTACTTTCTCCGTCTTTCTCCTCCGCCTTTCCGACGAGTTCCAGTCAACCGGACTGTCCGCTGCAACCCACCCAGTCTATCTGTTTCTGTGCGTCTTGGCTGTCTGTTTTCCTGCAGAAACACAGCTTTCCCCGCGTGTCAGAAGATCGACAATTTGAAGAGGGGTAATCCAGAGAAACGGAAAGGAATCTTGATTGAGGTTTAAACGGAAGCGCCGGGCAAAGAAAAAAACGACGCGCAACAGGAAAATCGATATATAAAAGACGCAAGGCTCAGTCGACCGTGCGGGAAATAAGCAAACGGACTCGGGATATTTCCCAGTCAGTGTCGTGGCTCCTCCTTCCCTTTTGATGAGCTGAACAGTCTTTCATTCCAACTATTGTCGCAAGTGGCCTATTCTCTCGATTCGTGCGAGGTCAGGCCACCTCGTGAAACCTCACTGTCACACAGCACCTGTGCCCATTTCCAACTGCTCTTCAGGAACGCCTGCTCTCTTTCCTTTCCGCGAGCGCTCTCCCGCAGGGCTCTCCGCATAGCATCAAAGGCAGGCCAAGATGCAGAGAACAAGACCTGTGCAATTCCGTTAAGGACGTGGCTCTTCATTCTTCTTGCGCCTATCACAACAGTCAAGACACGTTCCCTTTCTTACTCTCCCTCGGCTCATATTGAATTTTATCACGTTAGCGACTACCTCATCCGTCTTGTGTCACAGAGTCCAGGTGACTCAAAGCCATTGACACGGTTTCAATCGCATTCTTAACCCCGCGTTTTGCAGTCGAGTGTATAGTTTATCAACATGGCTTACGCTGCTGCCTCGCCGTCCGCCCTGAATGGCGAAACTCAACCGAATTCAAAAGTCCCATCCATCCCGAAACTCAAGCATACAAAACTCCCTCGTGTCATCACATCTCTTCCGCTAGCTCCGGCTCCTGCTTCGGCTCCTACTCGCACATCACCTCTTGCGACCACTCCGAACTCCTTGTTTCCTACCTACGTTCCTTCCAATGCTTCTAGTCCCTCCGGTACCCCCCTGCAGACTGCCACAGACGGGCCTTGCTGTCGTGTTCCTTCTTACCCACTCGCCAACCCAGGTCCTTTCGAACTCGGTGAATCTATGATGACAGACAATGCCAATGCCTCAAGTGACACCGTCATCCCCAATCCGTTCAAAGGTCCCGGCTTGATGCGTCGTATATCTCGGGGTGCAGCCAATAAACTCACGCGGAGGAGGGCATCGGCTTCCCAAAATGAGAAGCGTGACCGCAGCTCCGGTCCCGTCATAATGCGTCGTCGCAGGGACAGTAAAACCAGTACACAAGGTCGGGAAAGCGCCCTTGATTCGAGCAACGAGGATGACAGCATGGAGGCCCTCGATTCTCTGGGTGCCTGGCGCGGAACCGAACCGTGCAGTCTTTCTAATGAAGATATACTGTCCACTCCTGATGGCGGCGTGGCCGCCCCAAAGGCCGATCCAGCCATCCAGCGCGGTACCTTGTTGACGAAAGTAACCAAGAAACGGCGGAAGCAGGTGCAGTTCTTTCTGGACCTCGACACCGCCAAGGTTTACTGGGATGTCTCCAACCCAACTAAGCGGTTCTACATCGATGACATGAAGGAGATACGCGTCGGACCGGATGCCCGCAACTACCGTGAAGAACATCAGGTCTCAGAAGATGCGGAAAGCCGCTGGTTCACGATCATCATTTCCGATTCTGAACGGTCTAAAGGCCGTACAGTCAAAACATTGCATTTAATCGCTCCAAACCGCCGCATTCTTGAGCTTTGGACCTCCACTTTGGAGCACATTTCGCGATACAGAATTGGCCTCATGGCTGGCTTGGCTGGTTCCAGCCAGAGCGAGGCGGTTCTGAAGGCTCACTGGCAGCGTGAGATGTCGAGGATTTTCGCACAGGGCATCAAGCCTGATGAGGAAGAAAGCCTCAATTTTGGTGCTGTTGAGAGCGTGTGTCGCAGTTTGCACATCAACTGCTCCAAGAACATGCTTAGGGCCCAATTCTCCAAAGCGGACGCTGGCCAGAAAGGGAGACTGAACTTTATCGAGTTCAAGGACTTCCTTAAGCGGCTAAAAGAGAGAAAAGATATCAAGGAGATCTACAAAGCCCAGGCTGCAGACCATAAGGCTGGCCTTACCGTTGACGAATTCCTGTCCTTCTTGCGCAACGAACAGAGGGAAGATGTTGACTCAGATTGTGCTCATTGGGTTTCGATCTTCGAGAAGTTCGTTCGGAAACCGAAGCCGCGTGGCCCCAATGTTCCCGAATCCCCGGTTACCCAGGCACCGCCGCGAATGGGTCTGGACGCTTTCTCTTCTTACATCACATCGGCTTGCAATGGCATCTATGCGTCCAAACCACCCCAATCGAGATTCGATCGGCCTCTAAACGAGTATTTCATCTCAAGCTCACACAACACTTACCTTTTGGGACGTCAAGTGGCTGGAGCATCCAGTACCGAGGCATATATCACCGCGTTGACGCAGGGTTGTCGTTGTGTAGAGATTGATTGCTGGGACGGTGCCGATGGCCGACCGATCGTATCGCACGGCAGGACAATGACCACCAGCGTTCTGTTTGCGGATTGTATCTCTGTCATTAACCGTTATGCGTTCGTGGCCTGCGATTTCCCCGTTATTCTGTCCCTCGAAGTTCACTGCAATCCAGACCAACAGCTGGCAATGGTGAAAATCATGAAGGATGCCTTCAAGGAAAAGCTCGTTCTTGAGCCTTTGATTGCGAAGGCCTTTGTTCTGCCATCGCCTGAAGAACTGAAGGGTCGGATTTTGGTCAAAGTCAAGACGTGTGATGAGATTGAAGGGGGTATGCGACAAGATTCGGCACCCTCCTCCACAGCTACAACCGTTGCCACTTCACCTACCACGGGACGGAAGCGCAGTTCGAGTTCACCTTTCCTGCGTCCATCAGCAGCCGATATTCATATACCCGCTAGCCTTCCCCCTCTTTCCAGCTCTCACTCCATTCAACCCGATGGACCAGGTCCCATGATAACACAAGAAAGACGGTCGCTCACAACAACGAGCATGAGCAGTGCCACTGATGACAGCGATAGTGCTTTGATGTCCATGTCACAAGACAAGAAACGACGCCAGAAGAGCAAGATCACCAAACCTCTCTCGGACTTGGGTATCTACACCAAAGGTTACAAATGGCACAGCTTCACATCTGTTGACAGCCAGCGCTACAACCACGTGTACTCCTTTGCTGAACGGTCATTCGAAGGCATTTGCCGTGAACACGAAAACAAGGTCATGTTTGAAAAGCACAACCGAAAATACTTGACGCGAGTCTATCCATCCGGTTTCCGCTTGCGATCTTCCAACTTTGATCCTCTCAAGTTTTGGCGGCGCGGTGTGCAAATGGCGGCTCTCAATTGGCAAACGTACGACATTGGTATGCAGTTGAACCAAGCCATGTTTGCTGCGGGCACCGACCGCATGGGGTATATTCTAAAGCCAGAGAGTCTCCGCGTCTCCGACCCATTCGATGCAGAGAAGAAGCTGAAAACCGAACGGAAGCGTGTCGAGTTCTCGGTTGACGTGATTTCGGCTCAACAACTACCTCGCCCAAGCAGCATCGGACCCGATGATAACATCAACCCATACGTCGAGATCGAAATGTTCAGTGCTGATGACCGTGGCCAGAGCCTGGTTGTTGGAGAAGGAGGCATGAATGCTTCTGCGCGCAACGGCATTTCTGGACTGGGGTTCCCGCATAGGCGGCGCACTAAAATTGAACAAAGCAATGGCTACAACCCCATCTTCAACGATCGTTTCAAGCTGTCGCTTGAGACAAAGTATCCCGATTTGGTGTTCGTCCGCTGGGTCGTCTGGAGCTCCGTCGATGGACGCACACCTGGCAACAACAGTGTCCAGTTGGCCACCTTCACCGCGAAGCTTAGCAGCTTGTCTCAGGGCTACCGATACTTGCCGTTATATGACGGCAGTGGTGATCAGTTCCTCTTCTCGACCCTCTTCTGCAAGATCACCAAAAAGGAGCCCGTCCCTGTTCCACGGCTAGAGGTCGAGGAACTCAGGGCCGAGAGAATGGGTATTCTCCGACAAATCAGCCAAACTGTCTTCAAACGCGGTACCTCCACTGAACGGGATCGGGATCAACAGTCGGAGAAGGGCAGCGAGTCTCTCGCAAGTCCGGAAGACAGATACACTACTTCTCCAGTCTTAACCCCTACCGTTTCTGCCACATCGACGACATCGTCGCTGCCTCTATCATAGACGTACGGGTAGCCATCTATCTCTCGTTTTGTCCTTTTCTTTCATCATTTTCATTTTACTCTTTGATTTACTGTTTTCGATTATCATGACTCATCTTCTCTCATATCCAACCATGTGCAAATAAAAGGAGCGGCGTTTTTGATTTGTTTTTCATTTCTTTCTTCATGGGAGCTTATGGCGCGTTGCGGTCACTCATGGGTTCTTGAAAGCCATGGCATTTGACAACATCTTGTTATATTTTTGTTCATTCTGTTACCAACGGGCTATGCATGGAGTGTTTTTCACTCCCATAGAATACCGTTGGATTTCCTTTTACTGCCATCTGTTTTCTACTTCTTCTTCCCTGCTTTACTATACCTGTCTGGCGATACCCTATGTTTGCATCTCCTTTGTCTTGCTCGAGTTATACCTTCGTTGCATATGTTATGTTTATTTCGGGTATGGGATTTCGGTCATCAGGTTGGTTCAAGGGAATCGGTCAGGATGAACAGCATTTGTGGGAGTCACCAAGGAAAAAATGGGTTGCATTGTCAGATATGCATAGCGGTGGATTTCATACATATAGAGGGCGTGAATATATACATGCTCCTCATGGCGAGATTTCGTTTTCGAGTTATCCTGCTCTCGTTTACTGGGTTTCTGAAAACACATCTCGCCCCGGCCATGGTTCAGGAGTCATGTCGGTCTTTATACTTTCTGCTACTTGTGTTATTAATATGATCACGCGCGACTGGATCGCGCTTTTATATCAGATCATGTTACTGTTCTCTGTTCTTATGTTGTATGATTAGGTTGTAGTAGCTTGATGCTACTCGGATTGTTGGGCCATTTTCGGGGTATAACGAAATTTGACGATATTGCATGTTCATGTATCTTTTGTGCATACTATATAAATTGATTTGAATTCGATTTTGTTCATCTATACCATGTAGACTTGTATAATCGTGACATAGTCGGGTTGACCTGCCAGACTGACCGCCTCGGTCAACCTTCCCGAAGCGGTCCCAAAAGGCAACGTGACGCTTCTCGCCCATCAACCATCTCAGGAACGACGATACCCCAGACCAATTACTTTTTGCTCAACACTACAGCCATAATCAATTAACCGCAGTCATGGATCCTTTCTCAGCAGAGGGTGGTATGTCTCCCCCAAACCGAATAAACCAACCCCTCCTTCAACCCCATCCCCGTACTCCGTACACATAGCCAACTAACCACCAACAACCAGAACTCATCAACATCCACAGCGCCTTCCACCAAGGCCAATACCAATCCGTCCTCGACTTCGACACCTCCGCGCTCTCCCCCGAAAACCACCTCCCCGCCCGCGTCCTGCAACTCCGCGCCAAAATCGCCCTCGGCCATTCCGACCAAGTCCTCGCCGAAGTCCAGACCGAAGATGACACCCCGGACCTCGCTGCCGTGAAGGCGCTGGCGCAGCATGCGGCGGGCGACGAGGAGAGTGCGGCGAAGGGCGCGCAGAAGCTTGTTGAGAAGTATTCGGAGAATGCTAGTGTGCTGGTTTGTGCTGGGACGGTGTTGGCGGCATCGGGGAAGGAGGAGGAGGCGTTGGGGGTTTTGAGTATGCATCAGGGGAGTCTTGAGGCGTGAGTCTTTTCTTCCTTGCGCTATTGGAGGGTGAGAGGGGGCTAATTGGGTATAGGGTCGCTTTGATCGTTCAGATCCATCTACAGCAGAACCGGACCGATTTGGCAATTAAGGAAGTGCAGGCTGCGAAGCGCTGGGCTCAGGATTCGCTTTTAGTGAATCTGGCTGAGTCGTGGGTTGGAATGAGAGTTGTACGTTATCCCTTCTCCCCATGGTTTTGAGCGGTTCGGTTCTAATCATGATTACTCTTCCGTACAGGGCGGCGAACAATACCAATCCGCATTCTACGTCTACGAAGAACTCGCAGCCGCCCCTAGTACTACTGCTGCGCTGTCGACTGTCGGCCAGGCCGTCGCGGAATTGCACCTGGGACGGATCCCCGAGGCTGAGGCTGCGCTGTCGGCTGCTCTGGAGAAATACCCCGATGATGTGGAGTTGATTGCCAACACGATTGTGTTGAATGTGTTGGCTGGGAAGCCGACTGAGGAGTTGGAGTCGTATGTTCCCTTTTTCTCACCCTCTCTCCCCGAGCATCTTAGACTAACTGTTTCGCAGACGTCTTCAGCAGGTTCAGCCATCGCATACCCTTTTGTCCGATATTCAAGAGAAGAGCGAGCTTTTTGATACGACGGCTGCCAAGTATTCTCCGCGGGTGTCTTCGTGAATTCTGTCTTGATAATTTTCTGCGATTCGCATTTGTTATAGATATACCACATTGATTGCCGGGTTACTTAATGAATTGATACGACGGCACAACTATCCCTAGTGTAATCATCAAACGTATACCAGATACCTCATTAACCGCTAATCTGACCAGCCAACCACTTCTCTATCGCCGCTCCCTGCTGTGTATTTGTTTCACCGCCATACATCATCGGCGCATGGGTCTCCCTGTCACCAACCACAAACTCAACCTCAGTCTCCGACGACCGCACCTTATCCACAAACGTCTCGATAGACGAGAGCAAAATCTCATCCCCGCCAGCCGTAACCAACAGCGCCTTCGCCCTGACATCCCTCCACCACTCCGCAGGCGCTGACAACGGCTCGCTCCAGGGATCACCCTCACCGTTGCGCGCATCCAAGTAACCGGAGGACCATTTGTCCAGGTTTGCAGCCGAGATGATATCGCTGTAATGGTTTGATTTGAGCGAGGGCCAGTCTGTGCGGAAAGAAATCCAGGGCGCGATGGCGAACACGCCTGCTAGCGACCCATTCTCATCATCGTCGGAGATGGGGAGGGGTTCGATTTCAGGGTGCGGATGGGCGGTATGCGTAAGGACAGTGAGAGCGAGGTTCCCGCCGGCGGAGTCACCACCGAGAAAAACGTCGGATGGCTTGCGGGTGGTGAGGATATAACGCAGGGCATCGACCGCTTGAGTGAGTTGAGTTGGATACACGGCGTTCGGGGTCAAGGTATAGGTAAGGAAGAAAAAGGCGATGTTGTCACCCGTTGTATTGAGAGAGTTGAGGATCTCTGTGAAGAAGGCGAAATGTTCAGGTGTGCCGGGGAGTGCGAAGCCGCCGCCTATACGACAAATACGGAGTTAGATATATATTCTGTCAAGGTAAGAGAGAGGGAGAGAGAGCAGGGACGTACCGTGATAATAAACCACCACCTTTTTGGCATTCTTCTTACCGACCCAGTGGCCAAAGGCGCCGTGGTTCAAAGAGATTGTAACCGGCTGGACTTGCTCCCTGATAGACCAGTCCTCATAGCTCTTGTTCGTGGGTGGGGTCAAATATCTACGACTATGTCAACCATTTCATTCAGACAAGGTCAGTAAACGATAGAGAACTTACTGAGTCTGTTTCAACGACAACCGCTGAAGGCCCGTATGTAGAAACTGACGGAAGAGATGGAGACGATAGGTGCTTGTGCCGTTCTTGCCTCGAAACAAGCCCGTAACAGAGCCGTAGAGGGTCGAGGTGAGGATGGAGAGAAGAGCGGGGAAGAGATCGATCTTCTCCCAGAGGGAGAGACCTGGAGATGAGGATGGTTTGTTCATTGATATGGATGGTAGTGGTGGTGGTGGTGGTGGTGGTGAGGTGTTTCTGAGGGAGGAGAGGTTGATGACATCTTAATATGGAAAGAGGGTACCCTCGCATTAAATGGGCGCATGTATACCTTAGCCTTTTGCCTAGTGCAGTCAGCGTTCTGAGATGGCGAAATGAGGAGAAAGCTGATTGACCTCGGTTGTTGCCGATCCTTAGCAGCAATGCATGATTCATTGACCCTCGTTTATTATTCGCTTGGCTTTGTTTATACATGCTCCGCAAGCGTAAAGTGTAGACATGATCTGTGGTTATTGAACATAGTATTCCATGGAAACTGATATTACATTTGTGCCTACTCCCACTAATTGCCGTTCGCCATGTCTTCCTTGCCCGTTAAATCGCAGAATGCCCTGAAGGTGGTGAAGACCTTTTCGTCCTCCTCCCCTCCATCGGTGTTCTCAACGATACACTCAGCAGTCGCTCCGATGAAAAACACATATCCCTCCTTGATTTCCTCCGTCTTGTTCGCAACCCGGATCTGGCCCTGTCCGCCTGTGCAGATCAGGATACTGGGCCCAGCAAGTCCATCAAAGGTCGCCTTAGCTCCCGTTCTGTTCAGGTCAGTCTTCACCACACTGAATTCCTCGATCGGAGGATCATAGAGAACACAGGACGATCCGCTTGAGTACGCTGGCACATTCAGCACGGCATACGGGTAATCAACAGGCTCCAGTTTCTGTTCCTCGATCGGTGCGTATGAGTAGGTCAACATGTTTGTAAGAGTCTCCACGTCCTTGAACTTGGGAGTGAAACCAGCGCGCACAACGTTGTCAGAGGATGCCATGCATTCAATGATATCTCCGGAGATGTACGCATGAATGTCGTCGGCTTTCAGGAACATGGCCTCACCGGGCTCCATGGCGACGAAGTTGAGGAAAAAGAACACAAACAGCCCAATGTCGTTGGGGAATTGGCCATTGAGACGGCGGATAATGGCGGCCAGCTCTGTGGGACTGCTAGGGCTGCTCACGAGGAAGCCATCCGAAGCAGCAAATGTTTCTGGGGAGCTCTCAGCAGCGGCAATGATGTCCTTTGTAGCTGCCTCGATCTTCTCCGGGGTCGACTCCATCAACGTATTAAAGACAGCGCGCAATGCGTCTTTGTTCTTCTGCTTAACGTCGGAGTCTTCGGACTCTTCTGCTCCTTTGACAGCGTTCTCGAACTGGCTGGCCGCCTCTTCACCCACAAGCTCCCGAAGCGGCTTCAGAGCGTTAAGGAAGTAGACGATCTCTGCCAACGGACGGAAGCCACACAGTCCTTCAAACGCCGTAACGGCGATAGTCATTTCCGGTTTGTGGTTGTCATCTAGAGGCCGTTGCTTAGAAATGGAGCAAAAGATATTGGTAAAAGTAAGCTTACCAGGGTAGTTTCGGGAATCTTTGGCGTGGAGTTGCTCCGCCAATTTCTTGTTCGGGTGCGCTTGGATACTCAGAGCTTTCTGGATAGAAAGTACCTTGAAGAGGAACGGAAGCTTTCCACCATATCGCTCGCTGACCTCAGTGGAAATCAACGCCTGGTTATCCTGGACGAGGTCCAACAATGTTCTCTGAGTCTCAACATCTTTGGAGGGAAGCGAAGGATGCGTGCCCATCCACAGCTAGAATGACATCAGTCAACCATTGGCATTATTTATTATTTTTTCCTGAACTCACTTCAGCATAAGGCTTCTCTGCCTGTATCGAAAAGTCCGGAGCAGCTGTGGTGGCTGCAAATCTGGCAGCAGCCGACTCCTGGCCAATCTTGCCTATGACGATATTCAGTACGGGGACCCCACGGAGAGATAACCAGCATTCTTACCCCAGTCATAGCTGTTGACACCTATTCAATTGACATGTATAGTTAGTCTCCAGTCACTAAAGCTACCACCAGTGAATCCATAACACATACCACACTGGAGACGAAGCAATGGGACCTGCATTGTTGGCCGTTGAATCTGAGTAATGGCTTGAAGATGAGTGAATGCAAGCTGTAGATAAAAGGACGTGGCCAGTAGAAGATATCTCTGGCGCCCGTAGAGTTCCCTTTCTTTGTCGCTGATGTCGCTCTGTCTTTCTTCTTCCTTGCTTTCTTTTCTTCTTCGAATCCTCGTGACTGGTTGAAGCTTGTCCTTTTCTTGATTGCCGTTTACTGTTTCTCCCACCGCAACCCCTCCATTCCTCTTTTGGAAATCTATCCGCCGCACCCCGTGACTGTCATGGCTTCGCCCAATCACACCGTCGCCTGGCCCACAAAGCGCCTACCGCCCAATAATAAAGCGATAAACACTGCCAAGAGGGCGGCAAGAGGCGTCATTGGCCAGGGCAGCCGCCAGCCTGGGGATCAACCGCCATCCCAAGAACAGCTGCCGGACAATACGCGGTCTCTGTATCAATATCAAACTCAGAATCCGAGCCCGAACCAGCGGCAAAAGCATCGCAAACAACGCAGTGGACAGGCGTTTGGCTCTGAAAAGCAATTCGCTCCTGCATCAGAGTCTCAGGTTAAGGAACCCCGTCCGCATAGTCAGAGACAGGGGGCAGCCCGCGGAACACGCAGCGCTGCTGGCCAGAAGATTTTGTCCGCTTTTGAGTGGGAGGCACTCAAACTCGAAAGAGAGCCGCAGCCTTCAATTCCCGTCGCAAGCGCCGGAAACGGCAAAAAATCGAGACGGTCAGCGGCCGAGGCCATGTCACGGAATCGTCCTCGAGGGCCCCCATTGCCCCGGGATAATGGGCTGGCGGCGAATGAGGAGACTGACATGTGGAACAAGATCCTACAGGATCTGAGAAAGTCCAAAGAGAAAAATGATAGGCAAAGATCTCTGGCAGAACAGATTGCGACTCTCAATGAAAGGATGGGCAAAGAGACAGGCAGTAAGTTTGCTTTATGTTTCATCTATTCTCTTATATTCATGTGCCTTGAGGCTATCGTAGCTTATGTGGGCATATTTTTTGCCTTGGCATTGGTTGTTCAGAAATTTGTTTTTGGTTGGGGATGCTTAGATGAATTTATGTGTTAACTATTAATTACAGAGACCACCCTCAATGATCATAACGACCTGGACAGTCTCCTTCGACATATGGCCAAGTTATGTGAAGAGGAGAGAGCAATTCTGCTAGACGAACCCAGCGACGTGGTCAAAAATCTGGGACTTCTCACTGCCCTACGCCAGGCCTCGGAAGCGGAGGCACCACTCAATCGAGCCGCATCTCTTTCCAAGTCGCGCAAGAAGCGCAATGAACTGGATGGGTCATCCACAGAATCTCCCGGGCCCACCGGTCCGTCTGTGTCGGACAAGGCCAGCCGCATCAAGGGCACTGTTCCACGTAGCGGTAGCGTATCCAGTACTCAGACCCGTGATAATCGTGAGGTCCGAGACAATGTGGCTGTTAAGATTGAAGAAGGGACGGAAAGCACCAAAGGCACCATTGCGGAGCGTAGTGGTCACCTAGTGATTGGCGCGGAAGTTGTTTTCAAGCATAATAAGAACAAGCAAGGTGTCGAGGGAGAAGGGATACAATGCATCATCAAGAATATTGCTGGTGACGGACACAAGAAACGGTATGTTAGCTTGATCCTTTCCGTTATCTCCGGTGAATATTTTGTTTGACCGCAGAAAAAAAGGTATGATGTCCAGGACCCCGAACCAAACGAGAATGGCGAACAAGGTGCAGTCTACAAAACAACAGCAGCCTCTCTAATCCCAATCCCACATATCGGATCGGCCCTGCCATCGTTTCCGCCAGGGAAGCAAGTGTTGGCCCGATATCCCGATACGACCACGTTTTACCGCGCGGAAGTCACGGGATCGAGGAAAGATGTCTATCGTCTCAAGTTTGAGGGTGAAGAAGATGACAAGGAGATGGAAGTGGACAAACGCTTTGTCCTAGAGATTCCAGGAAAGTGATGTTACGACGCCTACGGCATAGACCTACTTCTACTCCATACCAGCCCACGCTTTCCCACGTTTCTTTTTTGTTTGACGTTCTGGAGGCGAATTTGAAACCACAAAGGCCCTGAGCTGGCAGGAGGATTGAGCCATGATACCCTTTTTGTGAGCCAAACTGCTTTATTTTCTTTTTCTTATCTTTTTTCTTTTTTTTCTTTTTTTTTTTTTTTTTTTTCTTTTTTTTTTTC
>JBDODB010000226.1:0-47010 GCA_039880865.1 Aspergillus proliferans | reverse complement strand
CTCCTCCAGTGCTGGCGCTGGCTGTTGACAGCTCGGAAGCGGCGCTTCGAGCACTCCTGCATAGCGACATGTATACAGAGTCAGCTACAACAGGAATAAGAGGTCTACTACTACTACTACTACTACCCTCTGTAGCCGTGCAATCAGTATGGGTGTTTCTTATGACGAAAGGGGGAGCCTTACTTCCAGAGTAGACTGGGCTGGCCAGGGGGTATTCATATAGGCCGCTGGCTCCAGGAAACATCTTCCCGCTGTCATTTCCGTATGGCTTGGGATAACTATATCCCGGTTTCTTCTGATCCATGAGTCCCTGGACCTCTCTCGCCTTGGAGATGGAGGATCTGAGAATATCTGCTTTGAAGACCTTGCCATTGCAATCAACGTCCTTATACTGGGCTCTGGCTTCGAGGCTGCGAGCTTCAAGGGCAGGGTCACCGGCCGTAGAGATTGGCGAGGCGTATGCATTGGCGGCGAGAGCGAGAAGGAAGATAGACTTGAAGTTGAACAACATTTTGAAGATGGTGATTGTAAAGCGATAAACGTATTGTAAATCGGGGTTTTGAGGATGTTTGTGTGAGGAGAATGGATGTTCAGATGAGGATGAATTGAAAACATATCTGGGCCTACCGGCCAGCCTTTATATCTTGATCTGATGCAGTCTTGTTTTTATAGAATCATGCATTCCGAGGAGTTCTCGTGGGGGCCTTCGAGAGAGCCTTGTCTGTCCGCCGATAGCGTACATCTTGTTACTAGCTTATCCTGATAGACCCTGAAGAAGCTGTAATTTCTTAATTTGGCCTATTTTCGTCGCAGGCTTCGATCGCCCTATTAGGGGTAATTTTGGCAGTCAGCCTTACCAGCAGTCCGTGTTAGAGTGAACTCTTACTTATTTGGCACCATGGACCCTCTCACGAGGTTGTTAAGACTGGGCTGCGCAGTTAACACTGAAACACTGCCCCAAGGCCAGGCGGTCTCAGCGGGCCGGTCGGAGCCAACGGTACATATATACAAGCCACACGACCTCTCCCAATTCTACATATTAAATCCTTCGACATTCAAGCTTGGAGTGATTATTTGTATAGTATTCGATTTCTATTAATTCCGTCAATTTCTCTTACCATTTGTTGCCATCCCTCTAGACCCAAACCACACACCATCATTATGGTCGATGAATACGGTGAATATGCCGAATACGACCCGGATTTAATACTGACTCCCGAATTCCAACTTCTCCAAAACCTCGTCAAGAGCCCTAATGCCTCACCCGAAGAAGCGGTTCAGCAAGTTGTGGAACTTACAAAAGCAGAAGCCTTAACTGGTAAATGGCCCAAAAATACAATCGGTGGAGATTTCACCTGGAACATTAGCCACCTTGCTCTCGATATCGCAACAAATACCAAGCGTGAGAACCAGCTTAATCTCCTTGACTTCCTGAGGAAGCTTCAGAAGGTTGCAGTCATGGATCCAAGGACAAGAGAGCAGCTGATGCATGATCATGAGAAGTTTTGGACGGAACTTCCATGTGTTGGTTACTATTCTTCTGACTTGCAAGATTTTTGTAAGTATAAATTTTCTCATATTGATGTTTAGTGGTTGACGCAGATATCATTAGCGCATTTTACTCAACATACGCCTGAGGAAATAGAAAAGTGGGAGAATAGAAACACCTTTTTTGCAAGGGCTACGGCTACGTCCAAGCCCTTTGATGATAAGTTTGACAGTTTCGACCCATTGGACTTTTCTCTCCTTGCATACTTTGAATTGAATGGCGCCTTTGAGCCTGAGGATATTCATGAAACGGCTGTGCGGACAGTATGCATATGGTATATACATGCGGCTGAAAAGCTGTGGTATAATTGC
This sequence comes from Aspergillus proliferans, assembly GCA_039880865.1. Lineage (NCBI taxonomy): Eukaryota > Fungi > Ascomycota > Eurotiomycetes > Eurotiales > Aspergillaceae > Aspergillus > Aspergillus proliferans. Next base: position 45,150 of record JBDODB010000226.1, on the reverse strand, counting down.
AGGATGGGGAGGGATCATACCAATGAGAATACCCCTGACAGAAAATTTGATCTGAACAAATGGGAGTTTTGGAAACGGGAGTTGATCGCTGCGAGCGGTGTTTATAAGGAAGGTGGGACGCAGAAGTTGATTAAAGAGGCGATGGAGTGTATCAGTCGTGTGGATGGCTCAAATTAAATGTTCTATTGTGAAGCATCCGGTGATATTTACTGCATTAACCACTACTCAGGATGGTTGCATTTATACCTAATGCTGACCTTTCCTCATCATCTCAGATGGGAGTGAAAGCCATCCTTGACTGGGAATATGTGAAAGCGTTGAATACCATTGTACCTCATGTTAGCTTTGATGACTGGCGGCCTACGTGCCGACCTGTGTAGGTGTATGGCCTAGTGAACACGCGGTTGATCTTTGTGTACTATCTACTGCTACCGGAATAGAAATGTTCCTCTACTGCCAGTATCCCCTCGCAAGTAGTGCCTCCTGGGTCTCCGGGCGCAACTCCACGAGACCGAACTTATCCAGGCTCAGAAGGCAGCCAATAATCCACTCTTGACAATTCCATGTGTAGCTCTCGTTGTCGACGGGCTCATCCTGAATCAAAAATGGAAAGGGAAAGCTCCCAGGCTTCCGCAGAAATCATCTACAGTAGTAGTAAATTCCTCAGGTTTTTCGCGGCCGTGGGCTGCATGTAGCCTTCTGAGCTAGTGTATCCTGACGTAGTCAACTATATACACGTGACTTTCATATTTCTTTGGTATGTAGTTGATGGTTGATTGGTCGGTGGCCTATCGGCTAAGATAACTATATAACTGCACCTAGAATGATACTGTCTTGCGCGGCATCTTTCAACCTACCTTCCTTACCTTGAGGCCCTGCTCCCCCCAGCATTTCCGAGACGTTATTAAACGCGCTCCCAACCTTCCTTCGAAGCTCTTGGCGCATTTCACGCAGTTGCGGGCAGTCTATAAGTACATGAACCACTGTTTCCTTGGCATCGCATTCGCATTTGTTGTCATCCCGGAAGCGGTGCAGCTCGCCATGTGTGGCAAGCCACGAGTGACCGGTGCGGAGCTGAGTCAGTAAGTAGGCTCGATTCCGTGGCAGCGAGCCGTACAGCCAGCTGGTGTGATTTGAGGGCAGGGCAGCGTCAATGCGGCGGAGGTTTTCCATTCTCGCTCCCACTTCTTGATGATTCTGTTCTGGATATACCCTTTCTCTCGTGAGAGAAGGCGTTAGAAATGGTGCTTCTGGTCCAAATCAATTGCTTCCTTTGCCAGACGGTCTGCTGCATCATTACCGGGGTCATCACAGTGGCCCGGAACCCAATAGAGCCGCAGGGGGGATCCCACGAGCTTTCAGCTCTCCCGCAGATTGGAGAATTGCCTGTATTATTATTATTATTTAATCAAGTTTGTTGTCCATACCGAGCCCTAGAGCTATGACAGACCATAATTCATGGACTCGAGGCCAGCAGCTATTCTACAGTCTCTTGTCCCTATGAGTTCCTAAGGCAATCGAGCCCCCTTTCTATAATTTTTCTGATCCTTTTCCTCGCCCCAGACTGCCTGTATGCACAGGGCTTTCGAGCAGAGTGCTCTCCTTGTGTTTCGGAGCAGGGTGGGTGTGGCCTAATCTGAATCTCAGCTTAGGCTACCCTCCCTGCTACCCTTCTCCTGTTCTACTCGCCTCTTCCAATGCTTCCAGTCCCCTTTCCTCGTCTTTCCGGGCTCTTTCCGCTGCCCGTTGTAGATGTCCCTGAGGTAGAGCTACGCTGGTGTTGGCTAAGAATTGTAGCAGCGCCCTTGTAGCCCTGGGCTCTCCTAAAAGTCGTCCTTGCGGGTGCTCCTCTGCAGCAGTGGGTCTCATGACCCCATCCACCTCCAGATCCCTGTAGAGCTTGTTTCGTTGGTGTCGCCATTTCCGGCATTCAAAGAGAAGATGGTGTATTTCTCCCTTGATAAGCCACAACCTTCACAGGTTGCATCTTCTTGGGCCTGGATCCGATGTAGGTGTGCTCCAATGGCTGCATGTCCTGTCTTCAGTTGAAAATAGCGGCTTGCCAAGTGCTTGGGAGCTATTGCAGCTGTAGTGTCGGGCCGCCAGTTCTTATGCGGCTTGTATATATTCGTTGATCTTGTTGGGATCGCTGGCCGAGCTCCTTAGTGGACCATCTCTGCTTCTGTGTTGCAATGGCTTCTGTTCGGGCCCTACAGGCAAAGGCCAGAGAGATCTCTTTTGAGCCTCTTCCTGGAGGCTTACCAGCTGCCTGCTTTGCCGCCTGGTCAGCTCTCTCATTTCCTTCTACTCCTGCGTGTCCCGGAACCCATTGGATAGTGGGTTGATGACTTTGGGCATGTAATCTCTTGGCTACAGCATGTGCTTGGATCGCTAATGCTTGACCTGGCCCTGGCTGGGTATGTCGCAGCCTTACAATGGCAGCTTGGGAGTCCAGCAAGATAGTGACTGGTCTCTGATCTCCCACTTTCCCTGCTATAGTCACTGGCATTGGGACCACTTGGGAGATCCATCGAGGTTTCCATCCTGCACTGAACTGGTGGTTGATCCTGGTTTTAAGGATTATTTCTTACCTGGCTATCCTGCAAAGATGTCCCTGTTCGAGAAAGCGATTTTGCGTTAGTAAACCACATCTCAACCAACGAAGGCCATATTGCTAAATCAGAACAGTGGAAGAACATTGCGCGAAATCAACTTCTACAAGAATAACAGCATACAGGTTGGACATTTCAGAGCATTTGATTTCTTCAGTGATGGCTCGTTCTATCTCCTCGACACCCCCGGCCAGGCCATCGGCCATCTCAGCGGCCTTGCACGAACGACCACAAACCCTGATACCTTCATTTTTATGGGTGGTGATCTCTGCCACCACAGCGGCGAAATCAGGCCGTCAGAGCATTTACGCGTCCCTACAGAAGTTACAATTCCCTCTGTGCAATTCGGACTACCGTGCCCGGCGCTATCTATGAAAAACTATTGGAGAAGCGTAACAGATCTTCCAATGAGCCTTTTTTTTGAACCGGCGATGGGGTTGAATATATCCCAAGCCATGGAGACGATTGTCAAAGCGCAAGATGCGGATGCGAATGAAAACATTTGGTTCATTTACGCGCATGACCCGAGCTTGTATGGCGTTGCAGACCTTTTCCCTTTGCCAGCAAACAAATGGAGAGAGAGTGATTGGCGGAAGGAAACATTGTGGCATTTCTTGCAGGATTTTGAGGGCGCTATTAGCAGATAGTTGAGATGTGAACTATTTTGATAGTTTGCTTTCTTTAATTTGTGGATTGAAACGAATGAAAAAAAAAAAAAATTAAAAAAAATTAAAAATAAAAATAAAAATTGGGGGGCGTTACATGCACCCACAATATGAACATAAACCAAGTACACCAATACATTCCATCACTACCTAGGTAGCTAAGAAGTTGATGTCTTCTCTTGACAAACTGACTGCCGACAGCCGCAGGGGGAGAAGCCTCAAGGTCGTCAGTAGCCGAATTCACTTCTAAGTCCTCAAAGGGCGGCGTGATTCATAGCTTTCCGAACTTAGCTATAAGTATCCCATCGCATCCTGTATCTATCTGATCCCCGACAGATACACTATAGCATATTATACGACAGGATCTCCTAAATTAGCAAACACCGTTCAATATGCCAGTCGCCATCGTAACAGGAGCTTCCCGAGGCATTGGTAGAGCGACTGCGCTGCAACTGGCCGAAGACGGCCTAGATATTGTAGTACGTCTGATATCACCTCAACTTTGCCTCACGCAGCTAATACTGTACAGGTCAACGACATCCAGGAGCAACTTGCGGATATCGAGGCTGTCCAAGATGAAATACAACTGAAAGGTTTGGCCTGTCAGATCAAAAACACCAAGTTGATTTACAAACTCGAGTTCAATAGGACGGCGAGCCCTGTGTGTGTTGGCGGACGTCAGCAACGAGACTGACGTCAAAGCGCTGGTGGAAAAAACGGTGGATGAATTCGGGGAACTCAATGTTTGACCCTCTCCTTTGACGCTATGTACTGGATACTCATTCGTGACAGGCTATGGTTGCCAATGCTGGTATCATTGTGCCCAAAAGGTTGTTCGATGTCAGTTTGGAGGAGTGGAACAGAGTCCAATCTGTAAGTTTTACTTTGGCATTTTTTGACAGCAAGTTAATAACACTTGTAGGTGAACGTTACAGGTGTTTTCCTATGTTATCATAAGCGGGTATGTAGAGGACAGTTCAATATTAATGGATGATTGACAGTGGGATAGGCCGTCAGATGAAATCTCAGGGAAAAGGAGGAGCAATCATTCGCGCATGTTCAACCGCAGGCTACCGGCCAGTATGTCTACTACCCGGATGGGTTTTCAGTAGACTAAAAGCTAACACTTTATTTAGTCTGGAAATGCATTGGCATATTCAGTCAGCAAATGGGCTGTCAGAGGCCTGACCCAAGCAGTGGCTTTGGATCTCGCCACATATAACATCAATGTATAAATCTCTCATAATCCCCCTAAATCAACTTGGGTTAACATATTTAGGTGAATGGTATGTTTGTGCTCATCATATTCCTCTAGCCGTGTGTATCTTACATCATGCAGCATACTGCCCTGGTCCTGTTGCAACACCTGTAAGTCTTCACAGCTTAACATCAGTAGTTCCCTTGCTCATTCCTGCTAGATGTGGGAGAAAATCGATGCTAGCATCAGTGAGAGAACAGGATCTCAAAAAGGGCAGGCCTTTAATGAGTCTGGAAAAGTGTGCGGCATTGAAGAGATCCTCGGTAACATATCGCTATAACCTGTGCTTTTGAATGATTACTAATTATGAGTTAGGAACCAGAGGACATTGCGAATTTGGTCTCTTTCCTTGTCAGTTCAAAGGCAAAAAATATCACCGGCCAGTCAATGCTTTGCGATGGAGGTAAGGCGGTAATCATGATACAGAAACAAGAATGCACTTAATAATCCTGCAATAGGTAACTATTAATTTCTCCTAGAATCTATTTCTTCCTTTTTATTGTGCAGGCTTTGGAGGAGCTGTGGTCATGTCCAGCATCTGTAGCAGCTGTTTAATCATCTGCTAAATATTATCTTTGGAATACTCTCACTCTTGATCCCGCCGTGTAGGAGGTAGAAGACGTCATCTATAGGAGTACCAGACCAGAATTTTTCTATTCAATGGCCCTGTTTTCAAAGGTACCATATTATTACGAGAAGCCTAATAGAGGACTCGGTATATGGACACGAGGAGAGCGAAGTTGCCGAAGACACCAACTAGGCATTAGCTCAAAGTATTATATATACATAAGTCCAATAAGACAGCAATCTGAAAAATGGTTCCTTGACCCCGGAATTTCCTTGCGTGGCGATTAGAAGGCTTCACGGCTCTTTCTTTACCGAGTTCTAGCCCCTGTTGCAGCCGTGTGGGGATTCTGTGGAGGGCCATAGACCCATAAAAAGCAGCATGACAGAAGTAAAAAGGGAGATGATGTTGCTGTTTCAATTTCTCACAAATTTTCCTCAGCTCCATTCTATACAAGCACGCCACCACACATCTCTATCAATGATCTCCAAGGATATCGAGAGAAGCTCTAAGGCTGCTATTGAGCATGCTGAAGATTCGACCGTTGATAAGAGCAATGGAGAAATTACTCTGACGGCTGCTGCACAAAAGAAGCTGGAGCGTCGGATTGACTTCCGAGTGACCTGCATCCTGGGAATACTCTACCTCATCGGCCAGGTCGACAGAAACAATCTTGTAAATGCAAGTATCGCCGGCATTTCCACTAATCTGGAGCTAACGGGACAACGATAGTCGATGGTTGTTCTCTTCATGTTCCCCACGTACGTTGCGTTCCAACCCGTTGCAGTGGTACGGGTACGAAAAGTCGGTGCCCGCGTCTTTTTTACGTCCATTGCCCTCTTCTAAGGGATTGCAGAGATTTGCCTCGGATTTGTCAGACATTGGTACGAACTCATCCCTCTGCGTCTTTTATTGGACGCATTCGAAGGCGGCATGTTTCCAGCAGCGCTGTACATGCTTTCCTGCTGGTACCCACGCTTTGAACTTCAGCAGCGAGTTGCTCTTTTCTATTTCATTGGCACATTGGCGTCCGCATTTACAGGAATTCTTGCCTACGGAGTCTCTCAAATGGCCAACTTAGGCTATGGGCCAGAATGGTGGGGCGCAACTAAAGAAAATGGTGGCACAATGCCCGGAATCGCAGGATGGAGATGGATTTTTATCGTATTTGGCATTCTCACATGTGTCATCGCTTTAATATGTTCAATTTTCATTGTCGACTTTCCAGAGGTTGAGGCAAAAGGAAGAAAACGCTGTATCGGATTTCTTTTTGAACAAGGTGTGGCCTTTGTCATATCTGCCATTCAGAAAGACAGGAATGACACATACGCAGAGGGTTTCAGCATGCGTGAGTTTGTCAAGCACCTCGCTGATCTCAAGATATGGGCACATGCCTCCTTGTTTGGATTGACAACAATCACCAATTACGCGGTGGTGTATTTCTTGCCTATCATCCTCCAAGAAGGCATGGATTTCTCGGTCGTTGCATCACAGTGCTTGACTGCTCCACCATACATCCTGGGCTGTCTCTGGATGCTGGTGCTAAGGTGGCTGTCTGACAAGCTCCGACTTCGGTCTCCGTTTCTGATCCTAAACTGCATTTTGTGCATAATTGGTGAGTATCAGCCTACTAATTGATCTGTTCTGACTTTGTTTACAGGCCTTTCCCTATTAGGCTACACGAAACACATCTCCAGCCGGATGGTAGGCGTCTTCCTTGTTACGTCTGCTGGGTCTGCGAACCTCCCATCCGCGCTTACATGGCAGGCGAACAACGTTCGTGGACAGTGGAAACGCGCAGTTACTTCTGCGCTTGCTGTAGGCGCCGGTGGCGTTGGAGGAATCGTGGGCGGCACTGTTTTCCGAACTGAGGATGCCCCAGAGTACCATCCAGGGGTCATTTCTACTTTACTCGCCAATAGCCTAATGGTTTTCATAAGCTTGTTGCTCATCCTCAAATACAAACGTGCAAACAAGAGAGCTGCGTCAGGTGGGAAGCCAATTGAGGGACTCGCATCGTTTAGGTACACTTTTTAGGTTGAACCGTGGCATATAATTCAATGTTTGCGTGGATAAAATGCGTGCATATTGTAGATTATTCATCTTAACTAGGAGCTCGCACGTCGTCTCTATATCTGAAGTCTCTTCTTAGAAAACAGTAAGTTCTCTTGGCATTGAGACAGCAATGGATCAATATGATTGTAAATAGATACAGTGGATAGCAATTATTCTACTGTTTGACAATGAGCCGACTACCGTAGCCTATCTACTATCTACTCTCGGCAGTACGGCTGTGTAAACATAAAAATACCGCTTGACTACAGAAACGGCTATGGCCACGTTAAGCGGTCATGACAGGTATTACATGTCTAGCACGGCTTAACAGGTTGGCATAGTTTCTCCGTTAATGTGCACAGACTGTATCTACCGCAGTGAGCATGTCTGCCGAGTACCGTCATTATTGGCATCGCTAGCGGTGGCCTTGGTAGAGTGCCACTTTATATTTAACCACATGCGTTCGACTATGCTGTAGCACAAAATTATCGAATCATTCTTCTGTGGTTGATTCCTAAAAAAATTCTAGATATCAAATTCAGTTCTCCCTTCCGAGAAGCCGTGCCAACAAAATCATGGCTCAACAACCCTCTGACCAGGTGCTCCTAGGAGCTCAGATGAGGAGAGAATTCATGGGGGAAGAATTATCATCTAAATTGCAAAAGAATGTCGTAAGTGCCATTCGAAGATTTATCTCATATCAAGGCAGGTGGCTGATTATTCCTCAGAAAGATGATATCTTTAGCAACACAAGCCGGGAATATATTGCAGAAGTCTGCTTCTCGAGCTATGCGCGTCCAGGCCTGAAGTTTCGTGACCGCTCTTTGATAAATATTGCGATCCTTACGGCCCTTAATAGAGGACCAGAGCTGCGTATACATATCACTGCCGCACTTCACAATGGTCTTACAGAAGAGGAGATATGCGAGGCCTGCAGACACACGATAGTTTATTGTGGTGTTCCCGCCGGCAGGGATGCACTCTTAATTGCGAGTGATGTTGTTAGCTCTGTGGATAATCAACGCAAGGCTTAGGGCACATTGCTGATTGCGAAGAGTGTTAGCCCAACGACATTGGCAAATCAACAGGGAGTTCATGAATAAATGCAATTTCCAAATAAGGAGCCCTCTTTAAGGCAGTGAAAGCAATGGATTAGAACTGGAAGATTGTTGAGTCCGCGTAAAATACATCTCATATTAGTTAGTTGCCTTTGACGTGTGTAGTTGTCGTCATGCTGTTTAACCAGTGGAGCATTACAAAGCCATATAGCTGCGGAAGAGGTATATCAGGACAATTATTTTGGAGTCGTGCATAAGTCCCTGCCTCGAACCGTATTTTTTCAACGACATTTCCCGACCAAAAGGTTTCACCAATATGATATGGGAACTATACCAAGGTCCGGAGGCAGTGGCAACAGGTCCATACAGGAGATGGGGCCCATAGGAAGGGTAGACAGACATACCACAAAGCCATCAGGCAGGCAAAATAGGAGTGCTGAGAGGCCTTCCTCCAAGGGCCCAACCCCCACAACGCCAGACGACTCAGCCCGGTGCTGATTAGCACTCAAGTACACCAAGCCCCAGGATCAGGGGACCACACCTGCCCTTTACCGATCACTAGAGGACAGGCCAACAGCCACCACATTCCAGGAAAAAGAGGCTATAATTAGAAAGGCTGCATTCCCCAAGCCCCCCAAGTAATCGCCCAATGCAATGCCCCCGTTAGGGAAAACTCACATAGAAGCCACGGAGCAGGCAATCCAAAAGGACCTGGAATAGGCTGCCTCAACTTTGGAGGATCTCCAAACCACCATAAAATCCTCTAATGATTTACAAAATGTACTGTTCGATTGCAAAAGGTTTCATTTTGTGGGTGCAAATTTTGAGGCTTAATTTGAATATTGCGATGGGGCGTATATGCACCGATTTGCCCGATAGACTTTTCCGATATCTACAGCTTATACACCCAAGTCCCAGCTAGTTCTGTGCAAGAATGCCGCAATTCGACGGTACATCTCGACCGGGTTGGAGTACATGGGGAAGTGCCCGCTCTCCGGAATCTCCGCGAGCTCCACGCCCTCCTCCTCCCTCTCTCCCCTCTCCACCCATTGAATTTCCTTTTTCTGCCAAAGGCAGCACCTCATTTTGGGCAGACTCCCGCGTGGGAGTATCGCCAGTGTGTATGATAGAATTAGCTTAGCTACTAGATAGGCGATTCCGCTTCGCCTGTCGTATGTTCCGTTTCGGGACTGATGAAAGTCAAGGTGGATTAATAGTCGGCCTGATTAACGAGGCCGACAGATTCCTCATATACGGACACCGTAGCCATATGTTTCAGATAGCTAAGCACTCATTCTATCGTCTATGGTGTCTATAGATGTCAATGTCATCCTCTTTAGTGTAATTTAAATTCCTCGCCTATAGCCTCGTGCAGTCCGGATAATCGACTCCCCGACTTCCCCGACACGGAGTTTAACCGCTACATTGGTTTATCCGTTTCAATCCATCACATGATGTCACCTGATCCCCGTGTCCCAAACGGGTTTAGCGCAGGTCCCTTTGGAGATCAACCAGCGTCATGTTTGTTCCTCTTCTTCCACTGACTCACCCAAACAACTCTTGACTGTGTTTGCTTGCTCTTCTTCAAAATGCAGCTGGCTTGGTAATTCAGCCAGTGCGTTATTCTTCTACTTGCTGTTCCTATCTGCAGGTGTGACTCTTCTTGTTTGCCAATTCCACCGGCATCCTCTCTCGCGAACGAGTCCCTCAAAATGAATCTGTCGTTACTTGACTCTGGAGGATTTGCATTAACTTTATTCTCTCGCATATCGCGGCGTGGTTGATTATCGTGATATCACCGTACATTGCTTTCAGATTACTGAAAATGGCGTCCATATTCACCTTCGATCCTGATCCTCCGCGGGTCTCTTCGCCGTGGTCGATATCGGAGTCCTCTACGCCCCAGCCTACCCCTGCCGGTAATCGACTGGCTATTAGAACACGTTCTAGTGCGACACTGCGCAGTGCAGACCATGACTCTTTGTCTGACTATGGGATATCGAAATTGGATCCGGAGCCTCAGGAGGGTCCGACCGAATATAAGCTACATCTTCTTCTGCGGCCTCGTCGATTGTACACGTCTATGTCTACGGGACATGTCGTGGCGGGGTCGTATCACTCCCGGGCGAGCTTGTCAACTTCGTTCCCTACAGCACCGTCTAGTTATGAGACCGCCATGAAACCACAGCAAACCCGGTCGACGCACAGTCGGCAAGAGCGGCTGCAGCATCTGACGACGCAGCTGCTGTGGCGGTTGCAGCAGTCGTCGCCGTTTCATTCGTCTACCGCCACTAATAATCTCGTGCTGCCTGTTCTACCTGACATGGCATCGCAGTCGGATGCTCCGCAGAGGCCGGCACGATTGCTTCCTGGGCTTGAGGAGAGTCAGGGTGCGTTGTATGAGATCGGGGTTGCGGATGATGGGACTTTTGTTGGGCTTACCCAGGACGAGCTGGAGGAGAGTTTGAGCAACTTGCAGATTATGGCGGGTAGCTTGGGCTGTAAGGTGGATGTTCTGCGAAGGGTCGTTGTTGGTGAATGTGAGTGGGAAGGCGACTCGGTCGAGTCTCATATAGAGGATCTCTGGGTTGCAGAGGCACTTGTCAGTCCGGATCTGGATTATTACCGCGCAGCGCCGGCAGAAGGTGATGCATCTGGGGCGACTGAAAAAAAGTCCGTTTCGGAAGACGACCATTCCAGCACTGAGCAGATTCGTGTATCCATCACCGGTCCCAGTATCGCTGGCAAATCCTCCCTGTTGGGTACGCTGACGTCTTCCTCGCTGGACAATGGAAGAGGAAAAAGCAGGCTGAGTTTGCTCAAGCATCGACACGAGATTTCTTCTGGAATCACCAGTTCTGTTGCGCAGGAGTTGATCGGATACACGGGTGATTCCTCTGGCTCGGTCGATGCGATCAACTATGCGTCTGGAAACGTTGCTGCATGGGACGACATCCATGCTGTGTCGACGGGCGGTCGTCTAGCCTTTGTTTCTGATCTTCCCGGCTCTGTGCGTTTTTCGAAATCTATGCTCAGAGGACTGATCAGCTGGGCTCCTCACTACGTGATACTCTGCATTCCCGCCAATTGCGACGATGGGACTACGTCAGGTAGCGACAGCAAGCCCGCAGAGCAAACTACGGAAATCGACCTAGCTCTGTCATACTTGGAACTCTGCATCAAACTCGAAGTACCTATTTTAATTGCTATCACCAAGATGGACCTCGCTTCTCGTGTGGGATTGAGAAATACGCTCTCCAAGGTTCTGTCGGTGTTGAAGCTTAGCGGCAAAAAACCGGCCATGCTACCTGTGTCAGGTTTAACAGACAAGGTTGCAGGTCTCCAGCGAATCGGGACCGCGGAAGGCGGGGAAGTGAGAAAGGTCATTGACGCTATGGCTGGTGATACGCTACTGACAGTACCTATCGTTCTCGCAAGTGCTGTCGACGGCTCCGGGATAGAGAAGTTACATGCTTTTCTACGATATCTTCCAGTCCCAGCGAAGCCTTCACTGCGGACTATCGATTTGTCAAAGGCGCAATCGCAATCACCCACTGGCAACTTATTCGACATTGACGAGGTATTTGCTATACCGCCGTCGAAGGTTTACTCGATATCGTCGGACCAGACGCCAAAGGAGAACCAGGGCGTTGTTCTATGCGGTCTCGTACGTTACGGTGCCATTTCGATAGGCGATGAGCTGGTTGTTGGGCCGTTATTGGCAAACCCGCACTGGCAGCATGTCCGCGTTGTCAGCGTCAGAAATCTTAGACTACCTGTTCGCAAACTCACAGAGGACCAAGTTGGGACTATTGGTATTGAACCTATTTCACAGCCAGACGAACCATCACCGCACCTCGGCCGGATACGAAAAGGGACGGTTCTAGCCAGTCTGCCAGACCCAGTGCCACTTCACACCGGCTTCGTTGCTACATTCTCCTCCAGCGAATTCGCATCAGCAGACTCCCCACCATTACTTCTTGGCGGAAACGCCATCGTCTACATCGCCAACATCCGCACAGCAGTAAAAGTGACCTGTGTGGAACTAGCTGAAAACGAACTAGTCTCGACCCCGCCATCACCAGCTGAACCCGAATTCTTCCGTTTCGACGGCGATCCAGACCGCGGACAAACCAATGGCGATTCCCCTGAACGCCGCAATGCAGATGTCCAGAAGGTTATCGACTCAACGGATACCGCTGAGGAGGATGTCCATATTACATTTTCGTTTGTCACGTCCTTGGAGTGGGTAGAGATTGGGTCGAGGGTACTTGTTATGCCTGGTGTTTCAACATCGGCATCGTCTATGCCTGCGTCGGGGTCGGGGTCTGGTGGGCTTTCGGGGTTGGAGGGGTTTGTGGGGAGGGTTAGGGGTGTTGTATGATGGATATGTGACTATGAGGTTATTTGCTTATGCTATTTATTTTGGACTGTTTTTCATTTTGCTTGTTTCTTTATTTCAGAAACTGCTGGTCCAGCGTTTCTTTTTGTTACATTGCTCTTATTTCTCGCAATACATGGCAATAATGATATCCTACTTGCTCGAAGTACTGTTCTTACATTGGATTGACGTTCTCATGGCTGGCACGTGTATCCGGAGTTTTATTGCATAGTTGATAGATCCCTGGGTCTTCTGAATGGAGATGGGAGATAACTACAGGCCTATGGGTGTACAAGGGAATTTACAATTTCACCTTAGCTCACGGCTTCAACTTCGATTCCTTCATTCAATCAAATGACCATTCTCCAACGACCGAGAAGAATGACATCTCTAGCAAAACAGGGCAAGTTTCTCCAGCAACACAAACCTTTAACACCAAGAAATAAAAAAGGGCAATCATAGTTCACCATGCCGCGCCTAGAAAATCTCAGCTTTATCATCATTAAATGACACTCGCAACCAGAACTTCCCCCCCAAGCCCTGCTCACTATCCTCCTCCTCTTCCTCCTCCCCATAATCAAACCATACAGGCTCATCCAGAACCAGATCCCCTTCATCGTCCGAGTCTAAGAAGACTTCATTGTCCACTGGGAGCGGGGGATCACTCTCGTCGTCGGAATCGAAAGCAACTGGGATGTCAGTTACCGTATTAGACATGTCATCTTCTGTAGCTGATGCATCATCATAATCATCATCATTATCGATGGGCTCGTCTCTGGCAATCTTGTAGCACTCATCTAGGATTCCGATGTAGGTAAGTGGGAGGCAAGGCATTAGGGTGACCATGTCCAGGAGCCGGTGGGCGAGGGTATTTTCAGTTTGGCGTATACTCTCGAGGTTATTAATTGTGCCGATGTGCAAGGCGCGGAGATTGGGAAGATTCGGGAGTCGTTGTACGAGAAAGTCCTGTGTCATTTAATGTGTTAGTACAAACGAAGATAGAATGGAAGGTTACGCACGCACCCAGTCTCTTGAATCAATGCCCATGTGCAGCTCGCAAAGCTGTGACATTTTTCCGCTTGTGATAAAAGTGAGCATTTCTCGGTTAAAACGCCACGGAGTTGAGATCCAGTGGTGCTTCTCAAAGACATTGACTAGGACTTTCTTCAAATTCTGTCGGTGTCTACGGAGTATGAGTCGGTAGAATGTGTTGAAGCTGATACCGGACTCTCTGTGTACGTTCCCATGTAGAAATATGGCTTCGAGTGTGTTCGGCGCACGAGTATCCTTTATGAATGACATGAAATAAGGCGAGACGCAGTCTATGTGTAGATGTTTGAGTTGTAAGGGGAAGTTGGTGGGTGCTCCTCTTGGAGCATACCGACGACGGAGGTTTCTCCACAGTTTCTCATGTCTACCACATTTCAAGAGTGTGAGTCTGACCATTCTCGTCCAATCAATAGTTTGCATCAGAATTGGGGCAGAGAGGGTAATTCGCTCTAACTCCAAGACCTCGAGGTTTAGGGAGGCATCAGAACTCGGTTCCAGGGCATCAGATGTCTTTCTCAACCCTGGCAAGATAGTATCTTGAAATGAGCCTGTGAGAACCTCAAGGACACCACCAAGCTTGGGCCATTTTGAAGATGCAAGAGATGAATGTTTTGGTGGGTTCGACCAAATCGCATTTTGGGTCATGCACTCAATGCTGATGCGTAAAATTCTGAGCCGATTCCGTGAGCGCTCTATCAGCACAGCCATTTCTTCTAGATAAGATGGTCCGTCGATATCCAGTACCGTTAAACTCTTCAGGGGAGGTAAGATAGATAGGGTTGGATATTCGACACGAAGATGTCTCTTGGCCAATTTCTGGCGAAGGGTCTCTATATTCCTACCAAACAGGTCAAATGAGGAAAATTCGTGAAACCGGACCCAGACGCACCCCAAACGACATTCGTGTCCTGGGCGATCTGCTAATGATGCAAGTGCAGGCCACACATATTTCATGGTTCCTTTCGACGTGTTCCAGATAAATTTCTTCAGATTAACCATTTTAGGCACTGTCAACGCGATCACTTTGTCTTGCACCCTGTCTAATTTCATAGGATCCCAGGAGTGGTATAGACCGCAGTCAGCTGGATCGTCCAAGACAGTAAATTCTCGGGTATATTGGGCATAATTATTTCCCGGTCTTAATTTTTGCTTGAGCTTGGCAGCGGGTTCCGGTAGTGAATACTGCTAAGGCCGCTGATGAGAGTCTGATTCTAATTGGTCTGATTGGAAAAGATCCTCGCCCATGGTCAATGTTGCCAGAGTAGAGAGTGTAGGGTTTACTTCGCTAGGACATTGCAATCGGTCCAAGCGAGTTGTATAAGGGTTGACCCATACAACCGCGAGCTTGGAATATAGCACAGGAATAATAACCGCATGAAGAATAGAGCAGGCAAGAGCCATTGATGCCAGATCATTTTGTGATGTAGCTTAATGGGAGTCAGTCAATCATGAATCGAGACCAACTAATTCGCGTACCTGGTCAGCAATCTCTCTCAGAATTTCCGCTGGTAGATCGAGCAAGTTATTCTTGCATCTTGATTCCACCGCATCTTCCATTATCGGCTGCTGGGATGAGTTCATTGTACTCCGTAGTTGTAGGTATCCGGGATCTTTTTTCGTTTCTCAATCCTGATAGTCGAAGTGTATGGGAAGACTGGAGGGCGCAGACCGATTCTGATATACCATATTCAACTTCTTAGTTTACTTGTAAGTTTTAACCTTTTTACAACTGCCTAATAATATCCGGTTCTGTACTCCGTTTGCGTGAAGGGCGGCAGCCTGCCCTGGTGCCTGATGTTTTGACACCTGAGTCTCCCCCAAATGTGACAAATATGTGACGATGGTGATGTTTGCTCGGATATATGTAGACGTGCATATCAATATCACAGGGCAGTACATAAATCTATCATAAAAAAACTAATTTCCAAAACCTAGAATCTAGAAAGCACTTAGACTAACGCCTCTCAAACCTCAACGGCACATCATCTCTCATTCCCAGCGTCAAAAATGCCGAACTCTCCTCCAGCGCCTTCTCAGCCCTCTCCCTCGCCCCCTCATCCCCAGCCAACCTAACCCTCCACCGCCAAAAAACAACACTCAGCGCAGCCACAAACTCCACCTCCGCAAACTTCTTCCCCATACACGCTCTACTCCCATCACTGAAAGGAATGAATGCGTCGCGGACGGGCTTATGCACAGTTTCGAAATCTAGTCCTGCGACGGATAGCCCCTCGACGCCGTCGTTTTTTGCGAGGAAGCTGGCTGTGTTGCGTTTGTCCCAGCGGAATGGGGAGAAGGTTGTTACGTCGGGGCCCCAGTATTCGGGGGAGTAGTGGAGGGCGTTTGCGTTTAGGGATATTGGGACGTTGGGTGGGAGGGTGTAGGTGATTGAGGCGTGGGTTATGGGGGCGGGGGAGTGGGAGGTCCATTTTGGGAGGGTTACTACTGGAGGGTAGAGGCGGAGGGTTTCCAGCTGGCCATCTATTAGCGAGTGTTTATTGAGATGAGGGCGAGAGGGTAAGAGGGGGAGGATACCATAACGCAAAACGGAGTGGTCAACTTAGGAAACACCCGGGCGTAGTCCCATTTCGCTGGATCTTCAGGCTCATTGGCAACAGCTTCCCTAATACCCTCGTACAACCAATCCTGGATATCCTGATGCATGGCAAGCAGTACAAATGCGAACTGCAAACTCGTCGAAGACGTCTCATGTCCAGCAATCGTGAACATGAACAAATTCCCCAGGATCTCCTGATCTGACAGACCAGCGCCGTATTTCGACTTTGTGCCTTCGTTCCCTTTTTCTTCTCGTCGCGCGCGAACTAAACCCGCTAGGAGGTTGTGTGCGTTACTTTCTTCTTCCTGGGACATGGTGATGAGTGCGCGGAGGTATTTGCCTAGATTGTGGTATGCTTTTAGGGGTGTTTTGAAGAACGGTCGAAGGATGTGAGATAGCCATTTCGGGAGGATGCCAACGGCTAGGAAGATTGAGGTTAGATTGGGGCCTATATACTCCGCTACGGAGCGGAATGTAAAATCATAGCCTGGTGGTGGTGTAGCAAAATCTCTGAATTGGTCATGCACAGTTGCCTTTTCTATTGTGTTTCCTAGGGATGGTTTGAAAGGGAGATGTACACCGAATCCCGCACCGCAGAAGATGTTAAGGGTTAATTTTGTGATGTCGTCTTGGAGGCCAGGGATTGTGAGATCGGAGTCGGGATCCTTGGTGCTGGAGTATTGGTCTACCCAGTGGGCTATCATTTCGATAGTTTGACGGATGCTTTCTTGCCAGACTAGCGCGTTGTTCTTTTCGTTGAAGGAGGATTGGGTGTAGCGGCGGTGGCGGGTCCATTCTTTTTCTTCGCTCTATTTATGTTAGCATGTTCTTTGTATCTCTATATGGTCTACTCACAGTAAGAACATTCGAGCCATATATCTCCATTCCCTCTGTTATAATCAGCCCCAACCACGATAATATAATATCAAATAGGAAGACCCACCATACTGATGACTCGGCTTCGGAAACCTCTGCCTCTGCCTACAAACCTGCGCAATAACCTCTGCATCCCCAACCTGACAACTCACCGACCCCGGTGTAACAATCAAATAAACACCCCCATACTTCCTCTTCAACCGATCCTTGACCGTCCACCGGAACTTAAACCCGCTGTCGTACACATAATCAGCCAAGTTCGCAGGGAACCATTTCTTCACTAGGCTCTGGAAGCTCCGGGTTTCGAGGAGGCCGAGCCAGAGGACGTTGACTTCGGAGACGGGGAAGATATAGTAGGGGAGTTTGATTGAGCGGGCAAGGCGGATGTTGTGGAGGAAGTTGAAGAGGGGGCGGAGGGCGGTGAGGGTGAGGAGGATGAGGGCGAGGACGAGGAGGATTATGGTGACGATAGTCATGGTGTTGATGTTGTGTAAAGAGATGTGTGTGGTTTGAGGTGATGATCCTACAGAGGATGCCTTCTTATATGGTCTATGCCGGGCAATAGTGGTTTCTCGTATACTTCGTACACCTCGCACATCTTGTACAACCTGCCGCGGCCAGCACTTCAGTCGCCATGGTCGTGTTTATCGCAACTAAACAGAATAAGCATAATTCACCATGTATACGAATGGACCAATCACAAGCCCTAAATATAAATGGAACCCCAAATCGGAATAGCGTTTCAGCCTTATCTTGTCTTACGTCACGTGCCGTCCAACAGACGATTGCCAGACGATGCGCTTCATTTGCACTGCTAAGTGAAAATGGTAATTTATTTGATTTGAAATCGATATCAGTGTGTCAAGATGGACGGCCCAGTGAAGAGATCCCGAGCGAGTAAGCCCAAAGCGCGGACAGGTTGTCTTACCTGCAAGTCAGTCACCGAGGCCAACTGATAACAATAAACACTAAACAGTCCAAATTAAAATAGGGCACGCAGAATCAAATGCGACGAGGGAAAGCCGGAATGCAATCGGTATGACGTGCCATAACCCAATCATCCCAGGACTCGAACTGATAATGCATGCAGTTGTAAAATCGGCGGCAGAAAATGTGATGGCTATCTCCCAGCCCAAGGGGGAATTCTTGCAATAGTACCCAAGCAGCTTATCGGTGTGTCGACTGTCACGTTGCCAGGCGAGTCGCGTGCCCTGGAGTTCTTCTTTCATAAGAGTGCGCCGCTGCTGGCGGGTTTTTTTGAGGGTTCGTTTTGGAATGGAAGTGTGTTGCAGCTTAGTCTTACGGAGCCGGCTATTCGGCAGGCTATTGCGGCTATCGGGTCTGTTCATGAAGAGCAGGGGTTGAAGAGATTGCAGGGTGGCAGTGGCAGCAGTACAGGGTTCGAAACTGCTGTGCAACTGTACAACCGGGCGATTCGGTTCGTTATCGCGAGGGCAGTGGATCCAAATGCAATTCCCGCGGTGACGATGGCAAGTATCCTGTTTACTTGTTTTGAGTTTCTTCGCGGTAATGCTCCAGCTGCGGCATCGCACATCATCAGCGGTGTACGTCTTTTACAAGAGTGGCGCGAAAAGACAGGGACTCGACCAGTGGGCCCTTGGGGCCAATCACATAAGTCATTCGAATCACACTTCATGGAAACAGAGCTTGCGCCAATTCTGAGTCTCTTCAACCTCAACACATGCGAGTTTGGTCCCGGCCAGCGCAGCCGGATTATTCTCAATGCGGTCGACAAGCAGGGTTTTCTCGTGCTCGCTGACAAGTTCGAAACCCTCCGCGAAGCACGCGTCGCGCTCGTAGACCTGGTCACCTCAACATCCGTGCTATTCAGTAACATGGACGAGAGCGTTGGTAAAGGGCAGCTCCCGGATACCAATCTCGTGAAAGTCTTCAGTGGCATCCGCAACAACCTGGATCGGTGGAAAGTCAACTTTGAGGACCTCGTTGACCGCAAAGAGGCAATGTGGGATAAGAAGCAAAGGAGCGCTGCGGACAATATCCGTATCATGTGGTGCAGTACGGATATAGGCATTTTTTCCTATACCGTGGAAACCGAAACCGCTTGGGATGCGCACCGGGATTGCTTTGAAGAGATCCTCCGCTTATCAGAATCACTCATTTCAGACACGGATCGCTACCCAGATGACCTGTCCAAGACGCTCAGTCTGGACCTGGGATTGGTATTCCCTCTGCACGCCGTTGCCTGGAAATGCCGCTGGCCGCGTCTCCGTCGTCGGGGACTGGACCTTTTGCTTCGAAGTCCGAAACGGGAGTGGCTGCTTGATGCAGAGAGATACCACGCGCTGTTCACACGAGTCATGGAGATTGAGGAGTCCGCTCTGTCTGTCTCTCATGTGAATGCTCCAGATGCAAGCGAAGAGGACTTTCTCCCGCCCGAACGCGCACGTATCCACGACTTCTACTGCCAGCCCCTTTCCAATGGCACCACGTCAAATCCATGCAAGACGTATGCATTGCACGCCGTGACTTTCGAAACTAAGCCCGACGGCCCACATGGGGAACCGCGGTACCACACCGAGAGTATTTGGATGCCGACTACTACCACTCGGATATTAGGCGAAGGAGAGCAGGGAGACGTAGAGGCGATTGCACCATTGATGAATCTGCTGTCCACTAAACAGTGGGCGAAGCCTGAAGTGACAGATATGCAGACGGCGAGTTTGCTGAAGGGTGTTGTTTTTGGGTTAGACTAATTTGTCGATGCCTCGATTCCTGAAGTTCCTGATCACCGATTTTTTGTTTTCTTTCCTGTCATGGCAACCTTATTTCAACCACTCTCTACTACTTGTATATATTTTTAGCATTTTGCATATACCATTGATTGCTGAATACTCTGGGCCGTCATTCTTCAGCAGTTTCGCACTAATTGATCAATTGAGTGTGTGCTGCTCCTGGAGTCTCCTGTTTCCGGTTCTTGTTTGATTGTTTATATCATTCGGCCAAACACTTAATACTTCTCATTTCCAAGGATGAGCCGTGCTGCACTCCGGCGGTCGAGAAGATTCAAAGAAGATGTAGGGGAGAATTCCATTAGCAGTGGTCGGGAAGAGGATACAGATGACGACGTGTACTTGGGACAGAGAAAGAAAAAGAACATACTTGATTTACCAACGGAGATGTTGACGGAGATTGTCAACCTTATAAGTAAGGGAGGTTTCTACTTGCAGCCGGCTCTCATGCTAATTGGCACTCGGTAGCTGCATTGGAAAGAAGATTTGATAGGGTTGTCTGAGACTTGCTCCGTTTTCCATGCCCTGGTCATGCCTGTTCTATATTCTGAACTTATAGTTTTTATAGCCTAGCCATGAACCTAATATTTTAGGATTGCCTTATTGGGACCGAACGAAAGACCCTGTGCTCTCATTCTTGGCAATATTGCTTATGAGTGAGGAATTGGAATGGGCTCTCGCCGACATCGTGGTCGCAAGGGCCGCAAGGATCGCCAGCAGTTCATCCTACCGAAACCCGCAGCAAAGCTCAAGCAAAAGCTACTGCGGGGAAATAATTATGCACAGTTTACCAGAACAATTGAGTTTTAGAATGGTCCCCGCGACTGGGTTGGACACTATAGGGATGCGGATGCAGGGATAGTGCTCAATAATATGATTGCATTGGCACTGGCTGGAATGGTGAATCTCAAATCATTCACCTGGGATATGCCAAGGAGGCTCAAAACAGATGTATGGTCTGCACTTTCATCAAGCGCACATAGTCGCTTGCAGGGCGTTTGGGTTCGATTCCATGGGAACTTTCGCAATTATTGGAATGATTTGAGCAATACAAATGCGCCCCAAAATTATAATGTTGAATATCCCACCTTATCTATCTTGCCTCCTGTGAAGGGTTTGAAAGTACTTGCAATCGACCAAGCCTCTTATTTGGAAGAACTGGCGGTGCTGATAGAACGCTCACGAGATTGACTCAGAGCGCTGCGTATCGGCTTAGGCTGGCACGTTGAACAAGAACATGGTCAAAGTCATCAGCGGATTCCTCTCACGCTACATCAAAATAGCCTAAGCTTGGTGGCATCCTGAAAGTCCTCACAGGGTCATTTCAGGACAATGTATTGCAAAAATTGAACAAGACATCTAAATCTCTGTCACCAAGTGCCGCTGAGGATGCCTTCTTAGAATTTGAGGTCTTGGAACTGGAGCGAATAACTCTTTCTGTCCCAATACTGATGGGTATTATCCATTGGACGAAAATGACCACACTCAGTTTGGTTAAGTGTGAAAGATCAGAAAAGCTCTGGAGAAATCTCCATCGTCGATATGCACCATCCAGCGTGGGAGGAGCATCCATCAATTTCCCCTTGAGACTTAAAATCTGCGGATATTCGGCATGGATGGAGTTGGCCTCTCTCCTTTAGTCTTATTTCTCAAAGATACCCTTCCGT
The DNA here is from genome assembly GCA_039880865.1 of Aspergillus proliferans. Lineage (NCBI taxonomy): Eukaryota > Fungi > Ascomycota > Eurotiomycetes > Eurotiales > Aspergillaceae > Aspergillus > Aspergillus proliferans. The sequence continues at coordinate 23,635 of JBDODB010000226.1, read as the reverse complement.
CGAACACTCTTGAAACTGTGTTACTAGATGCATACATCAAAAGAGGCTCTGGTGTTAGCATGGACACGCTATACAAAATATTACTGCGTAGGCATCAATCAAGCCTCAAAAGAATCCGTATCGGCGTCAGAAAATACAGGGGTACGGTTAAGAATTTCTTGTTCAAACGGAAGATGCTCTCATTCATCACAGGTGGAAAGATGTCGCAACTTCGAGAGCTTTCTATGGGGATGTCTGGAAAAAAAAAAAAAAAAAAAAATTTCTCGCTCATCTTACTACTTGTCACCAACACGAACTAATGGCGTTGAATATGCAGGATTTCTTCCTACAACGACTTCCGAATCTCCATGTCCTTTACATCCACAACTTCTTCCAGATTAGAAATGAACCAGTCGGGCGAGACAAGGGTGCCAATCTCGCCCAGCGAGTCTTCAACGTCATTATCTCAATGCCTCACCTTCCACTTATCTACATCGCATTCGAATTATGAATGCTACAAGATTACCAGGAACGAGTATAACGATGACGTACTTGCCATGAATTATCTTGGTTATGATTCCAGTGAGAGTGATTCCTCAGACGACTCTCCGCGCCGTTATCTTGGGCGTTATCATGAGAAGGCCATGTCTGGAAAGGGACAACATTCTCGAGCGCGATTTCGGTTGCGCGGGGTGCCCGGGCATGCCCAGTTGCTGCTTGATGGGATAACTGGAATTCTCAAGGGGAGGCATGGAGTATTGCAATCTCCCTTTTCTTATCTCAGCCTTTGATTACAAGTTCATTTGATCTTATGTTTTATTGTTGAGGGTTGTTGTTACTAGAAATACCGTTTTGCCTGACGTTGGGGGGTCATTAGGGCTCAAGGACAATAGACCCGTGGTCGGATATCCTATTCTGTTGCTTGTCCAGAATTCTTGGATGATGTCTCACAGTATAGTGACTCTGGAACAACGTATTAACCCCTTATGGCTATATCAATCTTATTAAATCAAGACAAAGATACCCCCCTTAACGCCATATGACAATATTCGGAACCATCCTCTCAATAAACTACACCTCCAGCATCAGTGGAAATTCGCCTCGCAGCTGTGCTATCTAACAATCTCTTTGATCTAGCTGATGTTGCAGTCTCATCTGTCGCGCTCAGAATTTCACGCCATGTAACTCAATGCTCGATAGCTTCTCAAAAAGGCCCCAACAACGAAGGGGTGAGATTTGTCGGAAAGAGCGGTAGTGAGATAGTTGGCTCAGATCACACACTCTAGATGGATAAATATGCACTCACATGCCGTGTATTATCCGCCAGCCTCATTTTAAAAATGCACTTGAACGCCATTTCTCCCTTCAGGAAATACTCATAAACCTCCCTCCCCCGGTCCCCCTCAACATCATCCAAGACACCCTTCAACTCCTCCCGCACAATCGACCACCCACCATGTTTATCCAATCCCAAAGCATCCATCAAATACCCTATATGGTTTTGCAGCACGACATGGTGGGTACGATCCTATAGCTTGGTGATATGAGGTTGCGCCTACCGTTTGCCAAGGGTGATATATCACATACACCCACTATATAGGTGTATCCATGTCTCGGAAATTGTTTCACATTAAGTAGACAGAGACAACTTAAGCCTGTTCACTTTGTAAACTTTTCCTCCATGCATGCCCATGAAAGTATATCATCCATAGCCCAGGGGAAACAACAAGCCACAACCCAGCAATAACAGTCCCCACCCATCCAATCCCTATAATCCCCACCAGCGGCAACACAGCAGCAACAGCCCCAGCCCCGCAGAGAAACTTGTACATATTCATCCCAGCAATCGCCGTCGCAGGTCGGTACGCATGCAGATCAATCATCAACGTATTAAACGTATTATTCGCACCGACGATCGTATTGCCCAACAGAAACAGCATGATCAGCGGCGCCGAAATATGCACATCATAGTTCATTACCCAGCTATAACCCAGCAAGGAGAGACAAGACAGGTACACCAATGGTACGCCAAGCTCTAGCCGCACCTTTTCCAGTGGAATTTGTTCTAACTGTTCGCGGGTTTGCTGGTTGTGTTGGAGTTGGATCCCGGCTTTGCGGGCATGGCGTCGGAAGTTGGCGTCGGCTAGGAATCCGACTGTCCAGCGGGCTGCAAAGCCGCCGACTGCAAAGGGGATGTAGCAGAGGCCTATTTCGAGGGCGTTGAAGTTGTATTTCTGCTCGAGGAGGGCGGGGATGCTGCTCATTACTGACATGAAGCCGCAGTAGAAGACTGTGCTGCAGAGAATTAGCACACCGACGGGTTTGTTCAAGACGACTTTTAGGCTATCGAAAATGCCAAATACCGTGGAGCAGCGGCAGTTCTTCTTGCTTGATAATGACACAACAGTGGAATAATCAGGCCTTGGTGGTGGTGAAGATCGATGTGCCAACGCTAGCGATATTGGTTTATTCCATGGCTGGGGAGGCACGCTGCCATTCCCCACAACCACGCGACAAGTCTCCCGGAGGAAAAGAGCAACAACCAGGATTATCACCCCCACGAGAATAGCCAGGAACCAGAAAATGCTCCTCCATCCAAGGAACTTGGTCAGAATCCCTCCTAAGAGAGGGCCTACTGCCGGCCCAAGAGTGAAACCCAGAGAGACATAGGCCATGTATTTCCCACGTTCTGCTCGGGTGATGAGGTCGGATACAGTGGCAGTCGAGATCACGGTTGCGCCACTGCTGCCGAAGCTTTGAAGGCAGCGGAGGGCGATGAGGGCCGCAAAGCTGTCTTGAAGAGCCAGTCCAATGTTGACCCCGAGGTAGATGAGGAGGCACATTAGGAGTACTGGTCGACGGCCTTTTTGGTCCGATAGATTGCCCGTTAGCAACGGGACGAGACCTTGGACGATCTGTGTAGTTGTCAGTGTTAGAATGAGTGTCTGTCCAGTTCAGAAGAACCTCTCACCATGTAGGATGTGATGGTCAAGTTTATTTGGCTGTTAGACACGTTCAGATCTTTGGCCATTTCACCAAGTGCTGGGAAATAGATATTCGCAGACGCAGAGCCCAGGAAGTTCACACTGGTCGCTATAAGCAGCGTGAAGACTTTCTCTCTCTCCGACAAGACGGTATATACAGTAGGCGGAGAAGGGGGGTCATTGTTGTCTGATTTTGGCTCTATTTCTCCCATGGTGAAGAGGGCTTTAGAGTGTAAATGATCGCTGTTTGCCAATTGACAAGTGTCAATGTTGGCTATATCCTTTTAAAGGGGCCGACATGCTGGTAAATCCGGGGACCATCCTGGTCTGCAGCAAGGGTTGCAGGTCCAGTGCAAGGAATTTATTTCCAATAACTCAATTTGCATTCCAGCTAAGTACAGATCTCTGTTCACTGCATTCTATACATCACTTTGGTCAGCGCGTTCTCCTTGGTCTGTGCTTTTTGATTCCTCAGCCCTGGGATCCTTACCGCTGCATTGAGAGTAACTGGATCTACCCACACAAGTCGCGATCATATTCAAGGGGCACGGAATGGTGGTAGGGCACCCGGCATATTGTGCGCGGAACCCTATGGGCGGCTTGCTTTGGGATAGCTCCGGAAGACCAGAGCCAACGACGCGATGACTTCTGCCATATGCCAGTTGATGGCCACATTGGCACTGTGACAAAATCCACGCCTTGTACGAGGACTTGAGGAAGCAGCCAGACACAATCCGTGGCGATTGAGGATTATGAAGTCCAACCAATTCAATCCGGGCGATGTCAGGGGGCTGAGAGACGATAAGTCCAGGTAGGCTTCTGGAATAAAGGATCACCGTCAAGCAGCATGATGTTGGAGTTGCTGCATAGCTCACTTTCCAGAATATTTTATCAACATGTAGTATTCTGAACTGCAGAGGAAGCCGTAGTCGCCGTAAGTCACGTGCCGAAGCTCCGGAGTTCAGCCTCTGATGAGCCGCGATCACCAAGACCAGACCTCCAACCAAACCACAGCTTCGCGAGCAGCTTTGAGGAAACCCTGGCCATTTGACAATTATTGTGCCGGTATTCCTTACTCTTAATTTTTGAAAATATATTTCCATCTCTTCCTTTTTTGAATTTCTCGCCGTGCAATAGCAGCACGGAAATCCGCCCAAGATGAAGCTTGTCCGGTAAGTTGAGCTACGTTGTTGCTGCTGGATGATTCGCGTGTGGAACTGCTGGAGGGTGCTCTAGCATATATGGGATCGCATTGAGCTGTTCATTTTCACTCGACAGAAAAGGTTGGGCTAACGCGGACATGATAGCTTTTTGATGAAATGCGCCAACGAGACCGTGACGATCGAGTTGAAGAATGGTGCGTCTACCCCATCCATTCTCGCTGCCATACCTCTTTTCCGGCTCGACTAATAGACAATAGGAACAATCCTCCACGGCACCATCACATCCGTCTCGCCGCAGATGAACACCGCCCTGCGCACCGTCAAGATGACCCCCAAGGGCCGCGACCCCATCTCCCTCGACACGATTAACATCCGCGGTTCGACGATCCGGTACTATATCCTCCCCGACAGTTTGCCCCTGGATACTCTTCTCGTCGACGATCAGCCGAAGCCCAAGAATAAGGCGCGCAAGGAAGCAGACCGTGGTGGTCGCGGCGGTGGCCGTGGTATGGGACGGGGTGGCCCCAGAGGTCGTGGTCGCGGACGGGGACGGGGTAGGGGATTCTAAGCTGAGATTGAAGGTTGAAGTTTAAAGGGTCTCATTTGTTGTTTTCTTATCTCATTTCTATCGAAAGGAGTTCGTGTTTTGGGCCTGTTTCGTTTGTTTCTTCGCTTGTGTGATGAGCAAAAGATATAATCTCATTCTGTTTCATTGCAATCGTTGAGATGAGAGTGCTCGGACGAAGTTGAGGATTGGGTTCTCCTGGTCAAGGAGGCGTGGATAAAACCGAGAGCGAAGCGTCGTGTCTGCATCGATGAGTTGGAGGTTTGACGCAAGCGGCCCCGGAATCAACGGGAGAGGAGGGTGCTCTCCGACTGAAGAAGTATCTAAACCACTACACCGTCCAACGGTATCGAGATATCCAAGAATATAATCGAGCCAGAAAGCTACCTAACTACTCGCCCCTCCATATCCTCACAATAACCAACTTCTCCCACCCCGCCTGCTTACCACTATTCCCAACTGTCTCAGCCTTCCATCCATTCCCCCATCCCCGAATCCTCTCTTTTACCTCTACCGGATTATTTTGCCTGCAGAGCAAGACATACGCAACCCCGCGCACAGGATCCAGAATCCCCGGAATCGCCTCTAACAACCGATCAGTCGTCTCCATCCCGTCAACTCCACCAGCATACGTCAGAGATAGAAAGTACGAGTCCTGCTCGAACTTTGCTGATCGCGATAGGTCCTTCTTGTCTTCCTGTTCTGCCACGGTGGGTAACCGGGGTGCTTCTTCTGACGGGACATAGGGGGGATTGAAGAGGAGGACGTCGACACTCCCTGGTCGGAGGGGTGTACATAGGTCGGACATTATGGAGGCGAGGTATGGTGTTTTTGCTGTTGGTGCTGAGTCTGCCTGTCTCTCATGAACCGCCTTAACCGCCGTCTCCCGCGTCGCTAAGCACGCATTCCGATTCACATCCGTCCCCAGAGCTAGGATATCCCGTCGACCAAATATCAATTGCGAATTGGCAGCTACGAAGCCCAGGACAACCCCGGAGCCGGTTCCGACTTCGACGACTAGAGGTGATGTAGATGTACTTTGTGTGCTATCATCCGGTGATGGTGTAGGTGTGCTGTTGAAGCGGTTTGAGAGCCATGTTGATTCGGATTCGGAGGAGAGGGTGTCGAGGAAGAGGTAGGAGTCTTCGGAGGGTTCGTAGATGGTGTCAAAGGAGACGTGGGAGGTGCATGGTGTTGGGAGCATTTCGGAGGTGATGCTTGAGGGCAGACTTTATAGGCGTATTGAAACAGTTCCCGCAGCCCAAATGGTCGTTGGATGCTTGATATAAATCTTTCAATGATCAATTTAATCTCCTCTGTCAGTGTTCATTTTTCTATGACTTCAACAAAATAAAACCAACCCCTCCCCACCGCCTACCGATCTCGTTCCCGAACCGCGGCAGTAAATCATCGGAACCCTCTTCCTCAACTACACCTTCGACACATCCAACTCAACCAAAAGCAGCAGTCAAATCAATTCGACAAGATGAGAGTCTTCTCCCGGTTATTAATGGCAACCCCATCCTCAATGGGCTCCAAGTCCAGCCTCACCGAAGCCGTCGCCCTCCTCCCACCCCTCCAACTGTACCGCCGCCTTCTCCGCGTTCATCGCAAGAAGCTCGATCCCGAAATGCGCATTCTGGGCGATTTGTATGTCAAGGCGGAGTTTCGGGCGCATAGGGAGACTGAGAATCCGGTGCATATCGTTCGTTCCTCCCCTTTTGCCCATGGCCATTGCATATGTTTAGTTGGGTGGGAAGTGCTGATTAGAGCAGATCGGGTTCTTAACGGAGTGGCAGCTGTATGCACAGAAGTTGGAGGGGGATGCTTGGGCTGGGGATAAGTTGGATAAGGGGAAGTTGGATAAGATGAGTGGTGGGTTTATCCCTTCCTCATTTCGGGGTTTCCACGTTTGAATCTATGCTAATGTCATACAGATCAACAACTCGGCCAGCTTTACGAATTGATGCATACCATCAGGAGCAACGAAGAGGGAGGAGAGAATCAATGATCTATACTCAGAACTGCATATCAGCTTGGTATTCCCACATACGAGCCTATCCGGCCTATCCGACGCCAACCGGACGACAGATGGTTGTTCGCATACTTTGCTCCGGTCTCCTCCCGGCCACTCTCGTGTCCGAATATAGTGACTCTTGCATTGTTGCAATTGTGTCTGTATATATATACCCCGATGAATTAGCTGCTGGTTTTGAGAGATGGCGGCAGCTTCATTTTGTACATTACCACTCATAATATACAAATTTTCTCGAGAGTCAGGAAATATAAAATATATCCACCATACCTCTGCACTAACACCGACGCCCACACATCATCGGAAGCAATCCGCCCGCAACCTTAACCACCATAATCGGCAAAGGAAAAACACCATATACCAGTACCAAAACGATGGTCTTTTTGTTCCTCAATCGAAACGTCTGATTCGTGACTTGATAAAACAACCGAACTGCAAAGACAGCCACAACAATTTGCAGACATAGCGCATACAGCGGTCCGAGGAGGGGACTTTTCAGGATTGCCGGAATTGTGGTGAGGGTTGCTATGAGGAGGAGGATGTTGAAAGCGAGTAGGCCGCAGAGGAAAGTGGTGATATAATCTGATTGTACGGGTAGGGTCATGTTGTGAGGTTTGAGGTTATGAAATTGGTGTTTAGATTGTAAGCATGTGTTGAAGAGGGTTGTACTTATTGATCAGTGGATATTGCATCTCATCTAGCGCATCCTTCTCGGGTCTCCACGTCTCGGCAGTGTCGGAAGACTCCGTATTGCCCTAACATAGGTATACGCCAGCGTGGGGTAGTTTATTGAGCCAAGCTACGGCGTGCATACTGACAATGTGGTTATATAAAGTCTAGACATGCTCTTCCGGACCAGCCGGGGTAACCTTAAAAGGGGTATGGATGAATGTGCTCTTTTAGAGTATACGGGTCAATGTTTTACACAAACTGGATTCGAATATATGTCATAGTGTCAGACCTCCTCACGCCGACTTATAACTGTATCATTCGTACAAGTATCAGGATGGACCTCAAGCCCAGGTACTCCATGGGCAGACCCAGATCTCGCACCCCCAATGGCACGAACAAGATCGAACGAACCGTCCCTTTCGGATCTCTCGCCCCTAGACTTGTCACTTCCAAGACCTGACTTCAACGATATATACTGATCTCCTTTCGGCACAGATACCATGGCAGTTGACACCGTATCCAAGGACGAGGACGAATCCTCCCTCTCTCTCCTCGAACGAAACAAAACCGGAAAGCAACCATGTATAAGCCTCTTCCACTGCAGCACAACGGGCCCCAGCAACATTCTCCCTATAGACACAATACCACAACAAACCACCACAACAATCCTATCAGGTACAAGCCGGACAAGGAATCCGACAGGAAACGTCAGCAACCCGAACAACATGGACCAGCCCCATTGCGCTCCTGTAAGCGCTACGGTCCCGAATGCCTCGCCGCCTTTGAAGATGATAAGCACTTGGCCTGCAATAATCACAGCTTGGACAAAGAAGAAGCTGTAGTTGTGGATAATTCCGTCGAGGAAGTTCCAGCCGTTGTCGACTCTTCGGGAACTATCATTTTCCTGGTGGTTAGTCTACGAAAGTTTCGATAGAGAGAGTGGAGGGGGGCTCACTTCAACATATTGAAAAACTGCATCCAGACGTAAATATTAAATGTCATTGTCTGTAACTGGTGCCTCTCCGCTTTCGTGCTACAATGGAACAACTGCTCCCCCGCGTAATACAGCACAAAGACAACGGCGAGCTGGTATATGGACTGGCCAGCGATCATCTTCCACATGGCTACCTTGACAATAGGAGAGCCCCTGGGCTCTGGGATACGCTTGAGTAGTCGACGAGTAGGCCTGTCTGTGGCGAGTGCCAGCGCTGCAAATGTGTCCATTATAAGATTGATCCATAGGAGTTGGACGACGGTGAAAACGGATGCACCTGTTCCGCCGGATAGGGCGGAGATAATGGTGAGAATACCGGCAGTGATGTTGATTGTGAATTGGAACTATTCATCTATCAGCCGGTGCTCTTTTTTAATGAGACTAATGATGTGGATTACCTGCAGGAACTTCTCTGCAGCGTCATTAACAGTCCGACCCCACAGCATGGCCTTTACAATAGAAGCAAAGTTATCATTCATCAGGATAATCGACGATGCCTCCTTCGCTACCTCAGTTCCCTGAATTCCCATTGCAAATCCCACATCTGCCTCCTTGAGTGCCAGAGCATCATTAGTCCCATCGCCAGTCACGGCAACTGTCTCCCCCAAGCGCCTCAGGTGGGACACAAGCCCAAGTTTGTCCTCAGGGCTGGATCGGGACAGAATCTGTAACCGCGGCAGGACCATGTCCAACTGTAAATTGGATAGCTTGCGGAAGATTGAGCTATCCATTGCGATGCCTCCTGGCTGGTAGATACCGCATTCTAGGGCGATTGCTTTCGCGGTAAGGAATGTATCGCCGGTGACCATTCGTACACTTACCCCGGCGGACTGGCAGTCACGTACTGATTGAGTGACTTCTGGTCTTAGCGGGTCTCGTAGTGCAAATATGCCAATTAGCACCATGTCTTGCAGGAGTTCGTCGAGGAGGTCGTTGGACTCGGTTCCGGTTGGCTTTTGTGAAGGCCAATGGTTGAAGTCACGGTGTGCCAGAGCTATTGAGCGGAGCGATTTGCCTGAGAAGCCACGCAAATCTGCTTTCAAAACGTTACGTATCTCGTCCTGTAAACCCTGCGAGGAGATGACGCTGTAAGAATCCACTAAAATGCGACTGCTGCTCTGAAGAACCATTTCAGGAGCTCCCTTAAGGAACATTCGATATGAGCCGGACGAAATTCGCACAACAACGGCCATGCACTTTCTGTTTGCATTGAATGGGAAGAGTTCGACTATCTGCGCTCTTTTTCTCTCCTCAATCACGCTGTCCGCTTGAAGATTGGATTGCGCGAACTCAATTAGGGCAACCTCTGTACTGGTACCGACTAGTTGCATCTCCTTTCCGTTCCCTTTTTCGAGTGCGGTGGAGTTGAGGGAGACTGAATCCTTGATCAATTCTCGAGTTAATCCAGACAAAGAAGTCATTGCACTGCGTAAGGATACGGCATCAGCCTTGATACCAGTCCCAGGAGCGGTATTCTCGTCCGAAAAAGGTGAACAGGTGCCAACACGACCAGCGACGACAGTCATCTTATTTTGAGTCAATGTCCCCGTTTTGTCGGAACAAATAGTAGTGGCATTTCCCATGACCTCGCATGACTTAAGTAACCGAACCAAATTGTTATCCCTCAACATCCTGGCAGTTGCATACGCCAGCGACATTGTCACGGCTAGCGGAAGACCCTCCGGAACAGCAATAACGACAACTGTGATCGCCAAAATAAAGGCGTTAAGAAAACTCTTGCCCCTTTCCTTGGGCCCACCTTCAATACCTTTCAAGTGCACGAGATACCGAATGAAGATGATGAGGAAGAATACGCCACCGACGATCAGGCCAACGTGGACGATGTATTTCGCAAGTACCCCGAGCTTTTGCTGTAGTGGTGTTTCTTCTACTTCGCTGTGCAGGGACATGAGAATTTTTCCGAAGCTCGAGTTCTCTCCGACAGAGGTGACCAGGGATGTGCCGACGCCGCTGGAGACTTTGCTACCGCTCAGCATGAATGGGTCGTAACCCGAGCTGTCGTCAATATTCGTCTTCAGAGCAGGTGTCTTCTCAATCAAGTCGGATTCTCCCGTGGCAGACGACTCATCGCATTGAACGCTGAAACCGTGTATCAGAATCCCATCGGCAGGAATCACATCCCCCGTTTCTAGATGAACAAGGTCACCCACGACAATTTCATGAATAGATATCTGCTGCGCCCGCTCCGACCTGACGACTATTACATCTCGCTCCTCCTTTTTCTGGTTTAATAAGCGGAACTTGCAATCCATCTGGAAATCATTAATGGCAGTCGCCAAGACAATAACCACAACAGCAACGATGATCGAAACACCTTCCACCCATTGGACGTCGGACTCCCCCGGCGCCGCACTGATTGATTGATATATTCCCAGTGTCAGATCGACGTTTGCCAGAACAGTCAGAAGGATCATCATTTTATCATTGAATGCCATCCATGCGAAATGCCAGAATGTCTTGCGCTTCCTTGGGGAAAGTTGGTTTTCGCCGTATTCTTTCTTTCGAGCCATAAAACCGGGGTCTGACTTGACTGTGTCCCCTCCTCCATCTTTGAGGCCGGTTGTGAGGTCTGTTCTTAGAATGGCTGCTAGTCCGATTAGGCCGCCTAGAGATTGGAGAGCTTTGAGGTCTTTGGTTGCTGTGAGCTCGCTCAGCTGGCTCTGGGAGGCGCAGGAGATGTTAGTGCTAGTGGTTGTAAAGTCACTATCCCTGGTGATTGGCGATAATACCGGTGCTGTGGTTTTCGTTGCCTCGCCCGGCGGTACTGGAGTTATTTCGTCCATTGGGCACTTATAGCAATTGATGCGTTCCTTTCGTTAGAGTATCATATTAGACAGTCTGATAAAAGTCATGAGGCTGTATAGGACTATGAGGGCATTCAGGAGGGATCTGAAACGAGGCAGTGCTGCCCAGGATATGGTATTAAGTGACCGGTATGGATTACACTGCACTACCACAGACAGTATCCCATATGACGACTACCTCGGTCGAGATTTCCAGAACAGGAGTGCTCTCATGGACGGAATATGATGCCGGAGATTATTGCGCGCTTTGGTACTTGGAGTTACCCACCAAGTATCACAATAAACCTTTGATAAGGATAATCGCCGGTCGATCGACGTGGATGAACTACCCTGATGATGATGAGGATTTGTGAAGGTGCGTAATTTTTTCTTTTCCGGTTTCCATGAGACTGTTCATGATATTTGCTAAGGTAGGTCATGGCCGGTACATCTTTCGAGATTGATAGATACAGAAGAAGAAAACGAGGGATATGAAGAACGGTGTCGGTGTTATTTTTTCATAGGCCTTTGAGATCTTTCCCAAGAGCGACGATCCCAATTCGGTAGGTCCTGGAATCGGCATGGACAGCGGTAGTGACGAAAACGACGACAACGATGGGAGTTTTCCAAGCTTCTCAAGAATCGCAGGCTGGTGACACTCTTCAGCCAGTTTTTCTGGAGACCTTCCCTGTGCGTCCTTTAGTTCTGTATCCGCAGCTGCATCGATCAATAGCGCAGCAGTCTCAATATTACTGTTGGAAATTGCCTTGTGAAGCGCCGTCCCAATCTCCTCCAACTCCTCATTCCCTAGCGGCCCCTTAACACCCATCTCGTTGATATCCAACCCCTTCGAAAGTAAAAACCGCACCATCTCCGTATGCCCCGACTCAGCAGCAAGAATCAAAGCACCACTGTCCTTAGTCCAAGCCCCATAGTCGAGTAGCAGGTCCACCATAGCGACATTCCCTCTCTCCGCCGCCGCAGCCAGTGCCGTTTTATACTCCTCCAGCAGATTCTCATTAGGATTCGCCCCATTCTCCAAACAACAACGGACTCCTTCAAGTTTATTCTCCACGATCAATACTCCAAGCAAGTCGCCGTAACAGGGAAGAACACGGTTTGGGTCTATCGCGCTGTGCTGGATGAGGACGGAGTAACTGGCAAATGCGTCCTTCGCAAAGACAGTCCACAGGAGAGAATCCTCATATACTATTGCATTTTGCTGGAGGCAGAATGCAACAACGTCTGCGGAGTCGTGTGAGACGGCTTCTTTGAGCAGAGCGCCCAGGGTGTATCTGCACACTTCGTTGTTGTTTGCGCGTCGATTGTTGATCAAGACCTCAAGATCAGCGCGACGGTTCTCGCGGCATGCTGCGAGGAGATCCTGGTAATGAGGTGCTGTTGAGATGGCTCTGTCGCTGATGTTGTCAGTAGCAGAGGGAGCGGAGTCGGTAGTGGTCATGGTTGTGGCGGCGGTGGTCATCTCTTCAGACGAGTCGGAAGACGAGATAGCAGCGTCCTCAGAGCCAGAGTCAGAAGCAGAAGTGGTTGGTTCTGAGTCGACGGCAATGCTGCCCTCCATGCTGGCCATTTTGGTGATGAGGAGAAAGCGATACGGATCAACTTGGGTTAATGGTGAGTCCAGGCCACCAACGCTAGACCAAAACGGGAAGACTGTTAGGGCATGTACTTTTTGGGAAATGGAGGTTTATTCACTTCCAACTTGTTTTCTCTTGTCTCTATCACTTCACTACGGACGACCTGATCGTACATTTATTGGAGCATATTTTGAAAATTGTGAAATTCCATTTGGACTTTGGATCGCTCGCCCAGGCCTAGCAATTCGAACAAGAGCTCTACCCTAATGTGAAACAGTTTTCTGGCAAGGTTGTCATCTGTCTTATTGCTATAAGTGGAAGGACTCGTTTTTATGGCGCTCTTGCAGCTTCAATCTGACTACCAACACAGGTTTCTGAAGCTTTTCTCGGAGACTCACTTCACTTGCCTGGGCCTCTCCCTTTTATGGAAATTCTATATGGTTACTATCAGACGCATAATTGTTACGCCAATCCTAACGACTACGGACGATATGAACCGTGGCTTGATAGATCCTCCGGAGTGTCAGGAAGGAGATCAGATGTTTCCGACATCAAGAAGGCCGCAGGGCCGCTCGATAAAATGCTCGCGGAAGTTCGTTCTGCTTCTAGATGTAGCTACCATCTAGAGCCTGTATTATGGTTTTATAAAGGGCCATTGAAATAGAAAACACAACCTTTTTAACGAAATCGTGTCTCCGCATCGACAACGACTCGTTTTCCTCTTACCGGCAGCAACAGAGAAGCTGGACAGAACGAGAACGAAGGAATAAAGCATTCAGGGCGGGAGGCCCCCAACTCCATGCCACCCCCATTCTGAGTCTCCCAATTTTCCTAAGTCGGGCCCGGTCCATGCCTTCATCAATCATGAGGAAGGTCGTATATATACAACGACTTTGTCGATACTCGAAGATAACGGAGTTCATCAAGTCGAGTCGATGCTTTTCTGTATGAGAAAAGCACAATACGACATTCTTGCGGCAATTCCCACGCTCCAGATTCTGGCTGGAAAGCTAAAATTTGACACGAAATGGCTCAAAGCAAGCAGAGATGCTCGCCCTTTTTCCGTCGAGATAAAGAAAGTGAAGGATTGGTAACTTCCAAACAGTCGTGTCGTCCAGTCTGTCAGATAGTGATGTTAAATTGTCCAACCTTGAGGCCAATATTATGAAACGAATGGAAAAGGACACAGCCAAAAGACCTTATGGGATGGCTACTGCTTATCGCCAATGTCAATGAAGCGTAACCCTACGAATCTACATTTCTCTTCTCAGGTTTTCTTCAATGTCAGCCGTTGTTCAACAAGCTGGTTCCAAAAATTCATGGATCGATTCTGCAGATTCTTTGCAGAACATACACCTTGTTGAGTCAGGATATTCGAATCGCCAACGTGCACCAGCTTTGCTGAAAGGAGAATATTCCAAGTGAACAACAATGGGGATATGAGGCTCGCAATACTAAATTATATCTAGGTATTTATCATTAGAATGAAACTGGCTGACCATACCATCACAGCCGCCTTATAATCTCGCAAAATCGAGACAACATGTACCCTAAAATCCTCACGTACAACCGTGCTTGGCTAAACTACATTTTGGGAAACGCCACTCGCAAGGACTCGTTTGCTACAATGAGCGTGCATGGGTCAACATGCGGCGAGAAGAGTACGAGCACGTTTGTCGTGCCGCCATGTATCCTCAGGCATCTCTCTTTTCAAACACATAGGCCATTTAAAGGTTATGGAAAATATCCGGGGACGGGCTGTAGCTCAACGGAGAGCGCTTGCGTCTAGAGGCCCACGAGGCCCGGGTTCGACTCCCGGCTGCCCGTCGGATTTTCTTCTTTTTTTAATCTGTTCCTGGTGTGTACTTGTAGTCCTGACGTTGTATATATACTCTTGTTGCTTATCCTATGCTGTGATTGGCTGATGGTGGACGGGCTATCCTATTTTGGTATAGTGGGTCTATTTGACACCTCAGGCAGTAACAGCGAGCCCTTGGACATAGAAATATTGGTATGTCTATCCTTCTCAGAATTGGTCGGTGTTAATCCGGAATATGCCCTTGATTCCCTCTTGATGTGAGATTTTGTCGACGAGAAGCAGCTACAGCGTTGTTGGTCATAGAAATCCTGGACAACATTTGAGACCCGGATATTTTTCGTTGCTACATGTGCGATATATATCTGAAATTTGGATAGCAATCGAACACTCAAAAAGATGTCCAATATTCTTGCTCACCGCCCTCAGGGGCTATTTTAAGCACACAATCATCACATATCA
Organism: Aspergillus proliferans; assembly: GCA_039880865.1. Lineage (NCBI taxonomy): Eukaryota > Fungi > Ascomycota > Eurotiomycetes > Eurotiales > Aspergillaceae > Aspergillus > Aspergillus proliferans. Next base: position 8,563 of record JBDODB010000226.1, on the reverse strand, counting down.
ATACAATGCCCGCGCATTGAATCAATTGAACCACCCTAATAGAACATAGAGGAGCTATTCAAATGCCTCGCAGGATCCGCCCAAATGAAATCGGTACCGTACACACTACAAGCCAATCCAACTGCTCTCCACCTGCTAACCAACTGAGCAGCACAACTCTGGCTCCGTCTACCAGCACTCAGAAGAGGTGCCACCCCCCAACCAAGTCGTTGGAGAGCAGTAGCACCTTACAGGATCCGATATGAATCAAATGGAGGCAGATCGGATGATGACCAGCAAGAAAGCATCCTGCGCAAATTCCTCGAGACTGGCGCAACGACGCTAGCAGCCCTGCTTATGCTTGGGCTGGGCGGATATGGGTACCAGGAGTACTACAAGAAGCAAGTTCTGCGGAAGATTGACCATGCGTTCGCGGGTGGGCTGTTTTCGTCGCTGGAAGAGGCTGCTTTGGCGCAGTACGGGGATGCTGAGCATATGTTCCGCATTGCAAGACCGGAACAGGGCTTGGTTGATGGTATTATTAGCGGTAACACGAGGGGGAATTACTTCCTGCTCTTCGGGGAGAAAGGGACGGGGAAGTCGTCTATGTTGCTAGCCTCGATGCAGAAGGTCGATGGCGAAGGGGTCGCCATGTTCGAGGCCCACAGTGATAATGAAGTCTTCCGCCTCCGGCTCGGAAAGGCTCTTGATTATGAATACCACGAGGATTACATCGGGGGTCTTTTCAGCGTGAAAGGGCCGCGCGATGCTACACCATTACTAGATATTGAGCGAGCCCTGAATAAGCTAGAGAAAATAGCATTACAGCGCAGAAATGCGAGCCATGGCCGTCGGCCTCTGGTACTGATTATCAGCAATATCCATCATATCTCGGATGATGTGGATGGGCAGCGGCTGCTAGATTTGCTGCAGCAGCGCGCGGAGTTGTGGGCGGCTAGTGGGCTTGTTACGCTTGTTTTCACGAGTGATAAGTATCGCACGACGGAGGCGCTAAGGTTGCATGCTACGCGGATGCAGTTGTTGAATGTACAGGATGTTCCGCGGGATGTCGCGGTTGAGGCTCTGAGGAGGTATCGCGCGGAAACGCGCGGAGAAAGCATGCCGAGTTCTCTACTGGATGAGATATATAGTCGAGTAGGAGGACGACTTATCTTCCTAGACCAGGTCGCAAGATCGAAGAACATGCTCGAGACCGTGCAGTCCATTTGTCAAAGGGAGCAACGTTGGCTTCTCTCGCAATGCTGGATTTTGGGCCGGGATATTGATGACGAAGCTGAGCATCAACAAGATTACTGCGTATGTATACCCCCCCCCCAAAGCCGTATTTTCTGTTTGAGAAATACTAACATTGCATCGTATAGGCCGCCGCAATGACCCTCGCCCAAGCCCTAGTCTCCATGGAAAACGACAACCCGACCCCCTCTTCACTCCCCCGAATCCCCCTCCACAAAGTCCAAGAACTAATGACACGAGCCGACTTTATCCCAAGACTCGACCAACAGAACATCATCGCCATCGACGCCGATGGCATGGTCAGAGCCGACTCAATGCCAATGCAGAATGCGTTCCGGGCAATTTGCAGTCAACCCGGGTTTGACGCGCATTTGGAAGCTACCAATGAGCGGTTAGATGAGTTGGAGAGTTTGGGGCGGACGACGGAGTTGACGGTAAAGGATTTGGTGGGTGGGGAGTATGAGCTGTCGAGTAGGCATGGGGATGGGTTTGTAATTCGGAGGAGGTAGAGTGTATATTTGATGTTAGCATCATACTTGAACGATGTGAGATACCTCATCTCATTTTATACGCTTTATTAAAATGATCCCTCCCAAATTCAAATCAAAATCAATCAACCGCCTGTCTCCCCCTCCTCTCCAACCAAACCCTCGAATCAAAAACCCCCTCCCTCAAATCACCCAAATCCCCCACAAACGTAAAGGTATACCCCAAATCCCTCACCGGCTTCTGACCATCCATATATCTAACAAGACAAGCCTTAGCCCGATACCTCCCCGTCTCATACCCCGCCAACCTCTCCGCATCCCCCACAGTCCGCACATGATGAACAACATCCTCAACGACCTCCCCACGCGCATCAATTAGCGCTGGATACTGGGCCCATAGTTTTGTTTTGTATCCCATGATATGCGCGGGGCAGAGTTTTGGTTCGTGGTCTAGGTTGAGGATTTCGGCGAGGAGGGACGGGTCGCTGAGGGTGCCGTAGAAGAAGTAGGGGCCTGTGGGGGCTGCGAAGAGGTCGATTGGTGGGGAGGCGTTGGGGAGTTGGAAGAAGTAATCGGTAGGAGCGCTTCCCAGCTTCAAAACAAATGGAGATATCTTGGAGGCCGGCTGTGGAGGGCACGTCTCCTCTTCTTCTTGAAGAGCAGACATGGTAGTAGTGCTGAAATCAAGTTTCCTTAGCAGGGTTCTGGAGAAGGAGAGACGAGGATCTTGAAGGATGATGAAAGTAGGACTGTCGGCAAAAGTAGAGAACACTGGCGGCCAGTTCTTGCGATCATTCACTGAAACAGTCATATCATCGAGAATAACGTACGGGATCAGACCTTGAAATATCATGTATTCTATTAATAAATATGCTCTCCTAAATCGCTCACAAATGGGCTACCCTGCAACACAAAATAACACACAAAAACCCCCGAATAAGAAAACAGATCAACACTTCAGCCTAACCCCAGCCCTCAACTCTTCCTCTCTAATCTCAAACATAACCTGCACACCCACAAACAATGCCCCACAAGCAGCCACCAAATACACCAACCCAGAATACGACCCCATAATCCCCTCCAAAAGCCCCTTCATCCCATCAATCCCCACCGCAAACCCAACCAGATTCGCAACCATCATCATGAGGATATTACCCACGGCGCCAACGCCGCAAATCACACGGTAAGTATTTGGACGAGAGCGCCAGCGGCTTGCCGGGAAAGACAGCGTAGCGAGGACTTCGGGGAGAACGAAGAGGGTGATTAGCCAGCCCCACATTAGGAGGCGGAGGTTGATGTCATGCCAGAGGGCGACGAAGGTGAAGACGACGAGGAAGTTGAAGATGCGCTGGGCTTTGGATTTGAAGCCGCTGCTTGCGGCGCTGTTAGGGTTGCGGTTGTCTTTGTTGGTGCCGCCGCCACCGCCGCCGAGGGGGACGTAGAGGTAGCGGACGATCCAGCGGTTGAAGGAGCGGTGCCAGGCGCGCCAGAAAGCGAAGGCGGAGTAGTTGTTGGATACGCAGCGGGTCATGTTCTCGGGAGGGTCGATGCCGTCTATCAGCGCCCAGAGACGGAAGAAGCGCCAGGGGATGAGCAGTTTCAGCCAGATGATGTGCAGGTTGAAGTAAGCCATCATGCTGAGTTGGGCGGGAGTGTAGAGAGACCAGTTCGGGGAGGCTTTGGAGATAGCCACGACATAGATGAAGTGTAGGATAAGTTCCATGCTGAGCAGGGTGAGGAGGAAGCGAGTTCCGTAGAGGATGGTACGAGTACGCGTGAGAGATGGAGGTGCGTAGCGCTGTTGGGAGATGTAGTCATTGAAGGTTATGATGGGGCCCGTTAGGTATAATGGCGAATAAAGGGAGTATGCGACGTAGTTGCGGGCATTGAATGCGGAGGGGTCCGCGGGGATGTTGACACGGTCTCGCTCGGAGAGGGTTGACGGATCGAGCTGCTTCTTCTTATGTTTGTTAGACAACAATTCAGGATCCTTGGAAGCCAAATGGACCTACTTCGACTGGGCCGGTGGACGGATAGTCCAGACTCCAATAGTAGTCCATATTGAAACTGATCAACCGCAAAACCGTGATATTGAAAAGAATCTCCCATCGCGGCATCAATCCACCCAAGCTATCCAAGGATTGAGCCCACACCACCAAGGCCGGCTCACTCCCTTCCGCGACTCCAGAGCCCGCGAACAACCTAGCAAAGCGTTCAAGGGGATATCCACCGCAGAGCTCATTCGCAAACAGCGTACAAATGTTGAATATCCAAGTCGCAGCGGGAATCTGTGCCCTGGGAAGACACCTGGCGATCTTATAGTTCACGTACAGAATCGCGAGAACCTTAATAGCAGATATACCGTGTAAAACCGTTATGAACAGCAGAGCGAAGAAGTAGTCGAATCGTATCCGCTGCTCCATACGAGCATCTCCAGCGGCAGCGGTGGTATTCTGGTAGCCATCGCGGTTGGCATCAGAGCGACGCAAGTAGGCTTCGTATACACGGCGGAGCAATGGGTGGAGGACTAGAAGGAGGAGGAGGTAGGGTATGTTTTCGCGGAAGCTCGCATACTGTGCGTCGGAGTTGTCCTATTCGCGCGACTGTTAGCAGGAGGCCCTGAGCTTGGTAGATCGCAAATGTCACCCACCACATTGCGACTCGGTATCCAACCGGGCTCCAGTAAATGCGAATAAGTCGAGTAAGTTGGATGGCTTTCTATAACCCCCAATCAGCACCCTCAACCTCCATTCGACTGCAAAAGACAAGACCTACTCCTAGAAACATCCACCACAGTCTTAAACATCAACGGCACACAGACGAGAAACACCGCATAATAGACATAAAACTCCGGCGTGCGCCACTTGGCCGGCGGAGCACTGCTGGCAATGGCATTTGCGCGGGCATCTTTGCTCGAAGCAGATCGCGTGTCCGCAGTGGCCTTGAGAGGAGTGGTGGCGGATGTGGTGAAGCGAGTGTCGAGGGTATCGAGGGAGTAGATTCGTCGGAACCAGGGGAGGAGAGAAGTCATCTTAGCACCAGCATCGCGCTTGCATCTCCCGTGGAAAAGCGTCGAGAGATGGTGGTTTTGATAATGGATTATCGTTCGGTTCGGAGATCAGGGGCGGAGGACAGCTATCCAATCAGGGTGGTTGTTTATGAACCCTTTGTCCTACGCTTATTGATATTGTCGTATTAAGATGCAATTGATTAATTATGCTAGAATATATCAAAGTACGTATGAATATTAATCCAAGCAGGGAAAGAGAGCAGTTCTTGGGGATCAATTGACTCGTAACTAGCTATTCTAAGCAATGGTGCCTCAGGCATTACTGACTAAGCGGGACATCAATTGAGATGATATCACGAGCATCAAAAGCATTCTCAACGAGATACTGAATTGAAAGATACCCAGCTGCACACATAACCACCATGTCTGCTCAACGAGTATGTCTCCCGTGCTGTCTCCGTGATCTGATATCCTACCAATGCCCCTTCACAATGGCATCTATGCTAACCGAAACATGCTATGAAGATTGCATACAAAGTCCACGGCACAGTTCAAGGCAAGCATCTGTCCATGTGATACAATTCTCATTTACTCCGAGCAGTCGTATTGACAGGAGTACTGTACAGGTGTCGGATACCGGTGCGTTATCTATGTTTAGCTACACGGCCCCCAATTCAATGCGCCGCATCTGCTAACGCTGGTCAGTGACTACACACAAAGACGCGCCGCTGAATTCGGCCTCAAGGGCTGGGTGAAGAACACCTCTGACGGGCTGGTTTGTCTGCCCCATCCTTATCATCTTCTTACCCGAGCCATTATCGTCAACAACATACATACGGCCCCAATTGCATACACAGCCTGTATATACTAAAAATTCACAGGTCGAAGGCGAAGCCCAAGGCGATCAGAACTCCGTACAGAAACTCATCCAGGAACTCGGCAAGGGGCCTCGTCTGGCACATGTGACAAAGCTGCAGAAGAAGGATATCACGCCTGAAGAGGGGGAGAGTCACTATGCTGTGAGACAGACGTCGGATTCGGTAGTTAGTTTTGATTAGCTTTGATGCTCTAGTAGAGTTTGTGAAATGATCAATGAAGCATTATGAATCATGTGAGCACGTTCGTATAGTTACGAGTAGGTGTGTTAGCAATGCTGTACATGATAAGACATTCTCCCAATGACGCAACTGCTTCCCACATGAAATCCGTCATCGCCGTCAAGAAGCCCGTGTCTTCACAGGCATCAAAACAACCATCTAGAAAGCCCTCGTATCTGTACACTGAACGCCGACTTATTTTCGCAACCCCAAAGAGACAACCAAACTGACTCATATCTTCTCACCCCGATCCAACCCGAGCAAAGTCACATGGCCACCCGCCCAGGCGGTCATGGTCCTGGTAAAAATACCGTAATATCTTGTAATCCCGTGACAACCACGACAAAACGCCGAGTACAGCAGTCACTCTTCAGCAATGCAGAAACATAATGGGGAGGAAATTCGACGCGCTTCCAGTTCGTATGATGATCACTATGCAATCTTGATATGGGAATGAGGTAGTTGGGTGCTATTTATGGGGGCAGAGTGGTTGTGGGATTAAGGTGGGAATATGACGTTCGTTGTAAGTTCGCCGTAAGTTCTGGACTTTCGGTCTTCAATCCCGGTTTTTCTTCTCCAAAAGGGGACCAAACCAAACGGGATTTGGCATACGGTCAGCCAAACGAGGGTGAATTGGTAGGGGATGACTGAGAAGATTTTTCAGGATTCGCCTTTGGCATTCCGGTTTTTGCCTTGTTGTGTCTATGTTTGGGTAGGCTTGTGTAAATATAAATGGGCCTGGTCTGGATAGTTGTAACATGATTCTTGCATCAAGCATCAGGAGGTCTCAAGATTTCTTTACTACATTTTGCATATTATCAATATGATGAATTCGTTAACAGCAACGGCGCCCATTCGGGTTGCCGCATTCCCCAAGCCATACCTGCGTCTTGCTGTCCGGAGCTATACAAATGTTGCCGCCACAACGGGGTTGCGAAATGCCCCATTGGCAGCCAATAAGGTCCAACAGCAGACACACGGTAAGAGAGTCATCTCGTCCACACCGAACAACACTCAGGAATATTTCCCTCCGCCAAAGGCATCTCATATCCAGGAGGTAGATTCCTCGTGGTCGCACCCAGTGTAAGTGTTCCTGTCTTTGCTCTCCAACAGATGATGACAGTATGCTGACTTCTCAGATATACCTATGACGAGATGAACAAGGTTACCGTCGCCCATCGGGACGCCAAAGACTGGGCCGACTGGGTGGCGCTCGGAACTGTCCGTCTCATGCGATGGGGAATGGACTTTGTAACGGGATATCGACATCCCGGGCTGGGCGAAGAGAACCTCCCCAAATTCAAAATGACAGAGAGAAAGTGGCTCACGCGGTTTGTTTTCTTGGAAAGTGTGGCTGGTGTCCCGGGAATTGTGGGAGGCATGTTGAGACACTTGAGGAGTCTGCGACGGATGAAGAGAGATAATGGATGGTGAGTCTTCTACCTACCCGGATTAACGATAGGCATTCTGACATGTACAGGATCGAAACCCTTCTCGAAGAAGCACACAACGAACGCATGCACCTTCTCACGTTCCTGAAACTCGCCGAACCCGGCATGTTCATGCGTCTAATGGTCCTCGGAGCCCAGGGCGTGTTTTTCAACGGATTCTTCATCTCCTACCTCATCTCCCCACGCATCTGTCACCGATTCGTCGGCTACCTCGAAGAAGAAGCCGTCGTCACATATTCCCGGGCCGTTAAAGAGATCGAGACGGGAGCACTTCCAGATTGGGCGCAGATGGAGGCACCCGAAATTGCGGTCCAATATTGGAAAATGCCCGAGGGCCGTCGCACCATGCGGGACCTGTTACTGTACGTGCGGGCCGACGAGGCCAAGCACAGGGAGGTGAACCACACACTGGGGAACCTCAATCAGGGAGCGGATCCGAACCCGTATACGTCCATGTATAAGGATTCCAACAAAGCACATCCGAGCAAAGGGATTGATAAGTTGAAGCCGACTGGATGGGAGAGGGAAGAGGTTATTTAGATATTCATTTGGGTGTCCACTTGTATAGTAGATGGCGTTTTTATTAGAGTGGTTCTTGTGGATTCAGCGGATATTACGGAGTTATGGGGTTGGGTCGCATTAGTGGTCAAATTTATTAGCATCTCCCCTTGTCCTTTCTTGGTCGTTTTGTTTCCTCTACTTATCCTCGTCCTTTTTATTAATCTGCTGCATTGAAATGCATCCATCAATTTTCTTCTACCTGTGTGAAATTGTGACTGGTGTTTGAGCTACAAGCCCTATCCGCGACCAGTGAACTCTCGTGTAATGAAAGGCGCGCAAATCACCTGTCCGACCGAATTGCTTAACCATGACGACTGCACAGCAATCCCCCTTCGCGAACGAAGAATACACAGTTAGATGAATATGCACTCTGCCCACTTGATGGGGCATCCCACTGTGGGCGAGCTTGAAGAAGCTCTCAAGTTTGCCCCATGGACAAGCCGAATTGGGAGCAGTTTAAGATCAAGCCATCAAAAGAATCGAGTCTCAGCATGAATCATGCTACCAAATGGCAGTTAAAACTCTTTCCTGGCTGACCTACTGCAGGAGAGCACTTTCTGCCGAAGAGCTCAACATGCGCTTGGCACTCGGCATGGTACAAAAGACTTGGATCGGAAGTTCTTGCCTGCTCTTGACATTATTGATTCGTTGTGCGCTGGTTTGGATTTTTTTTTTTTTTTTTTTTTTTTTTTTTTTTTTTTTTTTTTTTTTTTTTTTTTTTTT
>JBDODB010000225.1:0-47375 GCA_039880865.1 Aspergillus proliferans | reverse complement strand
TGTTTGTTTTTTTTTTTTTTTTTTTTTTTTTTTGGGAGCGTTCATGAGATGGCGTTTGGTTATGGGTATAGGTTATTTGTACGATGCAACGCATGTTTGAGAACGAAATATGTCATTGGCCGGTATAATAGAAATTCATCAAAGATGTTATATTCATCAAAAGGGATAGAAGATTGGGCATGCTATTTCCCATCGCTCTGGGTACATTAAATCCAACCGTTTTCCGACAGACCCCCCACAACTCGGTCTAAAATCCATTATACGAAGACATCCCTCCTGCTACCTTTACTCGGGGCTTTCCCAATCAGGGTTCTATAAACACACGTTAGTCACAGCCAGAGGAGAATTAGGAGATAGAGGGACATACCTTGCGCAAGATAACCAGTCCCTCAAGAGTGCTGCTCAGAGGGATGTATTGCTCGTCTTCAAGTTCTGCTCTCTCACCAAACGCCAAGAGTACAGGCGTGCTCTGTGTTTGCCATCCGGTGATAGTCTTCGGCCGACCAGCTTGGCCGACAACATCCACTGCCTGTCCTACCCGCACGTTGACGGTGACAGGCTGCAGGTCCTCGTCGAGAGTGATAAGGAAGCGAGGGTACATGGCGGTGATAAGGAAGTAGAGCAGGTAGTGTTGTTCGGCGAGGATGAATTGCTTAGCGTCGATCAACGACACGAGGACTGTAAGGAGACCAGCGGCGGACACACGGGAGAGGACCTGGCGGTCGGTGTGGAAGGGGTTGAGGGTCATGGTACCCTTGCCCATGTGCAAAAGACCTTGGGCAATACGGACCATGAATAGCGAGTTGGGGTCGCGGTGGTAGTAGCTTGCCAACTGTCGGAGCAGCTGCGCCAAACGGGCATTCTTCGTACCAGCACCGCAAAGACCCATTGCGAAAATCGCGTTAATGGCAACATCGTTGTCGTTGTCGTGACTGTACCGAGACAAAGTGTCGTAGACCTTCATCTGGGGGTTGCTGGGGCTAATCAGACCCATGGCAAGAGGAACAGCCTTCCGGATATTGCTTGCGCCGTAGTGCATCAAGTGGCCAAATTGTCTGAGGATCATATCTTGGCCGACTTCCTCACCCATCGCAATGAGCGACAGACCCAAGACGGCGTACGACTGAACCAACTCATCACCCTTCGACTCTTCCTTCTCTTCGATCATTTCATTGCAGATGTGAAGAAGCTCTTGCAGCTTCAGCACTGTACCAGTGCCAGCCCACGCGCAGACGGAGGCGAGAACGGAAGTGGGCTTAGCCATGGGGTGATCGACAGCCTTGAGAATATCCAGAATCACGTCGACCTCTTCCTGACGGCCAAAGTACAGAAGCGCAAGGCCAAGTGCCATAAAGCGGGTCCACTTGTCCTTGAGGTGCTTTTGCCGATCCTCATCCATCAGTGTTGTGGCAATGGCCTCACTGACCTGGTGGTTTGACGAACCAACGAAAATCAGACCCAGCGAAACAGCAGCCATCGCAGACAGCTGCATGTCGAGCGAAACATCCTCCACAATGGGGAGCAGCACCTCCAAAAGCTCCTCCTTGTTGGATCCGGCATAAGCCAAACCGAGACCCATGATGGAGGCTACCCTCATGGGAACGTTCTTGGCCTCGAGGTTGTCGGAATCACTCAGGAGGGCCAACGCAGGATCGGAGTCGAGCCTAACGCCAGAGTTGAGGATACCGATAGCAAGTAGCGCACCCGCCTTAATTTGGTCTTCCGTGGCATAGGTGAACTTGTCGATCTTGTCGAGACCCTCTTCAACATCGCCCTGCATGAGCATACCCAACGACGCTGTAGTCGACAGCATACCGTCATCCTTGGTCTTCCACACCCAGGAACTCTTATCAGCGTCCACCAGCATCATCTTGTCATTTCCATAACCGGCATTGGCGAAAGAGTTGACGAAAGCGCTGGCAAGGTTGTGTCTCGCCGAGTCGACGTTTGTCAACCCAGCCCCACGGGTTTCGAGGTGAGTCTTGTAGATATCCTCAGGCATCATGGGGTCGAGGATATTGAGTTCCTTGCCGAGAGATTTGAAGTGCTTGTGAACCGAGATGTTGTTCAAGCAATCCATGAACGACTGGTCCTCCTCTTCCTCAGGCGAGACATCGAGCCATATTTGTTGCCTGGCAGCAAGGAATGCCATCTGCTTCTTCAAAGACTTGTCGGAGGTCGCATTGATGTCGCTCTTGATGAGTTCGGTGTCGTTCAACCGGATTGCGACAACGATCGCCCTGGTGAGCTCGTTGAACTGAACGTAGATCTGGTGGGCCGTACGAAGGAACTGCTGGTCTTCGGGGAACGTGAGGAGGTTGACCATGCTAACCATGTAGAGGCAGACTCTCGAATATGTCTCCTCGTCCAAGTATTTCGGAATCTGGTCGATAATCTCCAGTTCGCTCATAAGGTCCACGGCGTCAGCCTCGGCGTTGTGACTCAGGAAGTACGGGACGAGAGACAGCGCCAGGTCGACAAGATCCTTGGTATCCTTCTCATTATTAAGTCTGTCCTGATGCTCCTGTCCAATCTCGAGGGCCAGGTGCCGGATGTATTCGTGACCCCAAGAAGCGAGATCTTCCGATTTGGCGAGCAGGCGGTACTTGAGGGTTTCGAGCTTCTCTTCATCGCCGTAGGTCATACCGAGGACAGAAAGCATATCGGCCAGCGAATCCTGCAATTATGCATCTTAGCTTTGATCGAACGGGTGATTATCCGGCAGCACAAACGAACCTTGACGGGACCCGCCGACCATTTCTCGTATAGCGCTGTGAGGTCATCGTAATGAGGTCTGAGGAACTTGAGCGGCTTCGGGACAGCTGTCATCGACGAGGTCGAGGTCTTAATGAAGTTTTTAATTGCATCCAAAGCAGGACGGTACAGCGATGTGTCGGGTTCCTGTAGAGAAAGAGCAGTCCCCAAGTTAACGTCATCGCCCAACAAACCGCACACTGCGCGTAGAAAAGAGAGAACGACTAAGCTATACCTTTAACCGTTCCACAAGCATTTCAAGCTCACCCTTCAGCTGCTGGTCCTCCTCACTGAGCTCCTCTGGACAACCGTGTCAGTATGGTGTCCATCGGCCGGTGTGTTGACGTCTCTCCCGCGGGACCACGATGACTTACCTTCCTGGGGCTCATCATCCTTCTTCTTCCCATCCGCCTGCTGCTTCTCATCCTTCTGTGGCTTCTTTCCAGTGGGCACGTCCTTAACATCTTCCGCCTTGCCCTTGCCCTTGTCGACGGGAGCTGACCGCTCGCCTTCCTTCGCCATCTTCGGAGGGTGTCTGGATAGGTTCTTAGGAATGCGTCACGGAAAAAAAGGGAAAAGAAGAGTCGGCAGTAATGACCGTAGGGGAGAGAGGAGATAAGTAATAGAGCCTGCAAAGCAAGCGATGCCGCAGACAAGAAAGGTATAAGGTGATGTTGATGGTAGGGTAGAGGAGCTCTTCCTGCTGGTCTCTTGCTTTCGTCGCCGCTGGGCGTTTGGTGGAGCTCCGGTGATTATGTAAGATGCCCGACGGCGGCCATAAAGACAGCTACGGAACTACAGAGAACTATCGATTTTATGCGACGATAAGAGCAGATTGGGACATATCATTGCTCTAATCTAGTTGAAGGGACAGGAAATTCCTGGTATACTGTCCCTTCTTGTGGTAGTGATCTCTATCGACCGAGGCGGACCATGCCTGAGGATTGCTCTGCTGTCGTTTCGGAATAAATTATCCGGAAAGTTCGAGCATGCAAATCACCAAGCTATTCGAAAAATTCCCAATGAGTTCGAATGGATGGTCATGGTTCGCGTGGATGGGGTTGGTTTCCTGCGAGGCGGAGATTCCGCGCGGGCGGGATTTCTTATATGGGCGGACTTGGCCATCATTCTTCATCCACTCCACCCTCGATTGTATATTTGTTTATCTTAATGACATCCAATCTTAATTTCATCCTGATTATTCAATAAGCCACTAACGTGAACATAATTGGCACTAAAGCGCGTCATCGCGTGTAGAGCATCATGGGTCAAATGGATGTGGATGCCCGTGAACCTCACGGCACCAAGCGGCCAGCAGAGGACGCTGAGACTGAACCTCCCCACAAGCCAAAGAAAATCAGAGTGAGTTCCCTAGCCATATACTACATTGAGTAGGTAAATGACAGAGAACAGGCCCTCGATCCAGATGTCGTGAACAAGATCGCTGCCGGGGAGATCATCGTGGCTCCGATGCATGCCCTGAAAGAGTTGATCGAGAACGCAGTCGATGCAGGCTCGACCTCTTTAGAAGTTCTGGTCAAGGACGGTGGTCTAAAGCTTCTCCAAATCACGGATAACGGACATGGTATCGATGTAAGTGGACTGTCTGTCCCTTGGAGGTGGAGTCGTACTAACCAAATCTGTAGAGAGATGATCTCCCCATTCTATGCGAAAGATTCACCACATCCAAGTTGAAGGAATTTGAGGACCTTTCCAACATTGGTACATACGGATTCCGCGGAGAAGCATTGGCCAGTATTAGTCACATCGCCCATCTTACTGTCACGACCAAGACGGCCGGATCTAGTTGTGCGTGGAGAGCACACTATGGCGATGGGAAGCTCATCCCTTCGAAACCAGGGCAGTCTGCTGCTCCTAAACCTACTGCTGGACGGGGTGGCACCCAGATTACTGTAAGAACTTGACAGACTTGCATATCCGGTGAATTGAGTATACTAAACCCAACCAGGTGGAAGACCTATTCTACAATGTCCCAACGAGAAGACGAGCATTCCGCTCCGCAAGCGAAGAATACGCCAAAATCCTCGACGTCGTAGGCCGGTATGCCGTGCACTGCGCTGGTGTGGCCTTCTCATGCCGCAAACACGGTGACTCGGGAGTCAGCATCTCAACACCAGCCGCAGCAAACACAGTGGACCGGATCCGGCAGATTCACGGAAGTGCTGTTGCTAACGAGTTGGTCGAGTTCAAAGTGGAAGATGACAAACTGGGGTTTAGCTCTTCGGGGCTTGCTACGAACGCCAATTATCATGTTAAGAAAACGGTTATACTGCTTTTCATCAACCACCGGGCTGTTGAATCTACTGTTGTCAAGAGGGCCGTCGAGCAGACATACTCTGCCTTCCTACCCAAGGGAGGCCACCCCTTTGTCTACATTGACTTGGAGGTCGAACCGCAACGAGTGGACGTAAACGTCCATCCAACAAAACGCGAGGTAAACTTCCTAAACGAAGACGAAATAATCGAAGCCATATGCAACGAAATCAGATCAAAGCTCGCAAAGGTCGACTCAAGTCGAACCTTCTTAACACAAAGCGTCCTTCCAGGAATGGGCGTACCGACAATCGAAAGCCTGAGCCGTGACGACGAAGATCCGGAGGGCAGACCCTTAGCAACGCCCAAAACACCTGGTACAACAAAGAAACCATACGAACACAACCTTGTCCGCACGGACTCGAAAGTCCGTAAGATCACATCGATGCTCTCACCCGCAACCGCATCCCGTACGGACGATGCGGAAGGCACCTCATCCACTATCCTTGACGAAGGACTAAAATACGAGACCACAGACCGCGAGCCCATCCGCATAGCTCTGACCTCAGTCAAAAACCTCCGAGCTGGTGTCCGCGCCAACATGCACAATAACCTCACCGAGATGATCGCCTCTCATACATATGTCGGGTTGGTGGACGAACGACGCCGCATCGCGGCTATTCAGTCCGGGGTGAAGCTCTATCTCGTCGACTACGGAATGCTATGCAGTGAATTCTTCTACCAAATCGGACTAACCGACTTTGGCAATTTCGGTATCATCAAACTCGACCCAGCGCCAAAATTGGTTGATCTCCTTCGCATCGCAGCAGAGGCGGAGAAAGAGAGCCACAAAGCACAACGACAACAACAAAAACGAGGCGAAGCAGAAGAAGAAAACGAAATATTCACCAATGCCCCCGACATTGTCGCAAATACCCTCATCGAGCGCCGCGAAATGCTAGATGAATACTTCTCCCTCCAAATCTCCGAAGACGGTGACCTCATATCCATCCCTCTACTTCTCAAAGGTTACCTCCCCTCCCTGGGCAAACTACCGCGCTTCCTCCTCCGTCTCGGGCCCTACATCGACTGGTCTGGTGAAGAGGAATGCTTCCGAACATTCTTACGGGAACTCGCAGCATTCTACACCGCAGAACAACTGCCACTTCCCCCATCCGTCACAGGTTCCAAAGAGAAAGACCACGAAGTATCCGAATCACAAACCGAGAACGACAGTGACGAAGACGAAGCTATCCAACAGCGCCGGTTGCAGATGAGCCGAATGTTAGAGCATACCGTCTTCCCGGCATTAAGGGCACGCATGGTTGCCACGACGCGCTTGCTAAGGGGTGTTGTGGAGGTTGCTGATCTCAAGGGGCTGTATCGGGTGTTTGAGCGTTGCTGAGAGTCTCGACGGGGTTTTCCGTGAATGGGGTTAGGGCCATGATAAGTGCTAGAGAACTTTGTATGTCAGTTAAGAGGCGTGATCGTTCGGAGGATGGCGGGACTACTTAAAGCCACTTTATCATCTTGAGAGACATGAGCACGTACTTCGTTTGAAAACCAGAGTATGATGAGGATCTTGTAAGAGAAATAATCAAGAAAAGAAGAGAGAGAATGAGAGGGATGGGAAGTTGGTGGCCTAAATCTGAATAGGCAACACAACACCATCCTCGAGCTTCAACCACTATAGCCACTATAATCCCCTAGTAGAATAAAATTCATGATGCATCGCAATCATTATAATTCATAGCAAGCCAAGAAGCAACGGATTTCTTGTGAGATGCAGACTTCAACCTTCTTTTGATTCCTCCTCAGACACGTCCTTACAACCATTCCGAACCATCTTCTTGAAGAACCGTAGCAGTTGAATCGTTGGTGACATATGGCCACCCCTCAGTTTCGAGGATAACCAAAGAAATCGAGATCCTCTAACGACATAACTCTCCTCGAGAGTAAAAAGCCCTACCATTGCTATCAGCTATGACTTCTTTCGCTTGCAAGAACCTATCCCTGCCATTATGATCCTCTGTTACAGTCCATTTTACATAACAGGTAACCCGACATGAGTGCATCTCATATATGAGAATGCCATCATCAAAATCAGTTAGTATGACTCCAAGGTAACCAGGACAGAGCGATCCTGAGTTGAGTAAGAAAGCCGTTGAGTGCGGGGCCATTGATTTGGAAGATTATATTTCCCAATCAGGCCATGCGATTCGTGTAAAGGGAATTATGGTCTTGTATAATGTTGAGGATGGCTTTTTATCAGCGTTGATAATTAGAGGGAGTGAGATATGTCTGTTTACCCCTTCGAAGACAGGGTTATGAGCTGTGCATTTATTGTTCATTAATGGTTGGATCCAGAATGTCAACTCGTGTCAGGAACTTACTGAAAAATGGCCTGTTCATGTTCCTTGGGTACTAGGGAGAAGAATAGATGTCAAAATTGTTTTTACTGAGAATTCAAAGCTACGCGCAATGTAGTTAGTTAACTAACTAGTTATTAAATTCTTGCCATAGTTCTAAGGAATCATTTGTCCGTGGTTGCTGCGTTGTTGCCTATCTGGGTATGTTGATGCCCTAGTGGCTGTGCGGGCGGTGATTGGTTGGATGGAAAGTGTGGCTGTTGTAGCACTAACCAAAGCGAGCTGCAAAGACACCTCAGGCTGTATTATCGATCGCTGGAAGCCCTATTTATTTATACTGCTTTATACTCTGAGTGATTAATGTCTACTACATGGTATCCGCGGGCTCAGTGTCACGATAACAGTGGCTTGAATGAAAACATTGACTAGCGCTATAACTTACTTAGTGCATTACCCCACCTTCATAACCGCCTAACATTCATGTTTCATTTTCCAGCTTTTGTTGACCGTGGTGACATTGGAAAATGTCTCTGTTGAGCCTTCCTAATGAAGCCATTCTTTTTATTACGGACAGTCTACATTGTTACAGAGACATCCGAGCTCTACACCATGCAAACCGTCGCTTCTACTCCTTACTCAAATAACGTCTCGCTCAATCCAACATTGAACAACGCTACAAGACGCTTCTTCGCTGTGCAGCAGCAGCAGGGGACTATAAGCTTGCTACAGAGCTTCTGGATGAGCTGGTCACGGCCCAAATGAGACCAAAGAATACGTATGCAGACTCCAACGACGATGACATCGACTCGGCTTTCTATTATCATCCATTATACAAAAAGGGCTACACACAGGAGACAATTTTGGACATTCAAAGCGCCTTTCTAGCAGCGATTGAAGCAAATTCCAAGCCGCTCATCAGTCTACTCCTCGATCGAGGTGCACAGGCGGGCTTTGTATTCCCACGACACGTTTATAACCCGGATGGAAACCCCGAAGAAACAAACCACCCAGTCCCCTTGACCTAGCCGTAAAATCCGGCGATAACGAGGTCTTCGATCTGTTAGTGGAAAAGAGAGCCCGAAGATGCACGACCGATTGTCCACTTGTTTCCGCTGTCGAGGGCCGTCAATTCCACATGATAAAAGTCCTGGTGGAACAAGTAGGCTGTCTTCATCACGGGGTACTTCTTGAAAGCCTCCTCAGAATGCAGGATCGCGCTACATTTGATTACCTATTAGAGATTGGGTTTCGAGTTGACCTTTTTGGTGATGGGGCTCTATTCCTCGTTATTGCGCAAGGTGATATAGAGATGGTGCGGTTTCTAATTAAGAAGGGGGCGGATCCTTATGCGGCTCCTTACAGTGAGCCAAAACTGCACAGCTCTGTTTATACTGCGATTCTTGGTGGCCATACAGAGATATGTAAGATGTTGGTTGAGGAATATGGTGTACATCCTGACCAGGGGGATCTGGACCTGGCTCAGGAAATGCGGAATCAGGAAGTCATTGACCTTCTTTCTGGCTTTTCTTATGATGATGTGCCAGAAGAATTGCCTATTTTTGAGAAGGGATATGACATAATTGACAAGGAAACTTGGGGCGAGCCAGTTTAGCTCAATACCCCGGAAGCTGCTTCTATAGTAAAAAAATGTATCAAGTACGTGAGATAACCAATTCAGACGCATTAACAGCCCGAGATGTTGCCAAAACCTCCTCATTCCGCACCAAATCATACAAAGTTGCTTTATCAACCCCATAATATATTTCACCAGCATTTGCAAAACATCCATCAAACTGCACATCGTTAAATCCACTAAACGGCACCTCATTTCCAGCTGTTTTAAAATCCTCAACCGCCCATTCTGCACTCTACCCCTTCAGGATAGCCGTACTCGACGGCGCGCTGACAATCTGTGTCGCCGACAGGCCAGTAGTCAGGTTCTCGATTCTGCAGACACCTTCACGAGTGGACGTCACATTTACAGATGCGACGATGACATCGCCTGGGTTGATAAGAAAGTCGTCGTAATCCAGCGTGTAGTCAGGATACCATTCGTACCAGGGTTCAACGTAGGGTTTTCCTTCGGTGATGAAGAAGTTGATTCCTGTTTGGAGGATCGCGGATGGCCAGGTATCGCCATCGAGACCAACCCATGCAGATGCGGCTTGCTGACTCGATGGCGAGGATGAGGAAGAAGAACTGGAAGCAGATGGTGCTGCTGTGGCTGTGGGAACGGTGATGGTTGCGGCGACGTAGGTATATGTCGCATTTCCTGGGAGCTTTTCTAATACAGCGCCTGCCCAGTTGGAACTAAGTCGTCCATTGACATCTTCTTGTGTTGGATCAGCTGCTGCGATTTTGATATCGGAGAATGTGGTCGATGCAGAGGTCTTTTTGTATTGGCCTTTGTCAAGTGGCCTTGCGACGTGATGTGGTCGAAATGGACGTGTTATGCCTGTCGCTAAGCTAGTTCGGAAGCAAAGAAAAGTAAGCAGGCACAGTGAAGGGACGTGCATGGTGGGTGGATGTAGACCGGGCAAGGCTATGTAGAGCCGAGCGAAAGAGCAGAGTAGTTGGCACCCGCGGGGGGAGAGGGGGGGGGGAATATGGGCTTTATATACTTCCTGACGGTAGTCTTGACAGTTGTAATGGAACCGCTAGTCACCGTGGCAGTTGTACTCCAGGCCACTTCCAAAGAGGTTGGATAGCCACCGATATCAAGGGTAGTTGGGGATGGAAGAACAGATGGAGGCCATATTAAGTTGATAGGGGCAGTGCCGGCGACGGTAGGTGTACTGAACACTTCATCACCGATGTGAAAATTGCCAGTGCCATCACTGCCTCCGTTGATATCCGCGCCGTCCACGCTCGTATCGTTTTCGCTAAGGGTATCTGATCTGGACAGGGTACCAGGACCACCGAGATCCAACGCCCAACCAAAGAGACCACTCAAGCATTTGCTGTTGGCAAAGTCGGATTTCTGCTTCAGGGTGTGACCATCGTCGAAAGAAGCTCTGGATGAGATTAGTGTGACGCTCGATATCAACTGTAGAAATATTCTGAATACCATTGGTTCCCGTTCCAAGTCATCCAATTTACTGCCGCCTTCTTATCATAGTTGGTCTTGATCTAATGGTCCTTGATAATGCGACTAATCTCATAGTCAGAAAGAATACCACTCGTACCCGTACATTTGCCGGGGGCTCCGCCACCAGTCCCATTATTCTTATCGAATGCGCATCCAGGAGTGCTACAGGATGGATCAGCCAAGGTGAAGGAGCGGCCATAGAAACCCAAGCCAAGCAGGACTTTGTTGGGTTTGATGTTGTTCCGCCACAGAAGATCGAGTCCAGTTGAAATTTCTATAGGAAGGAACGTATTAGCTTGGTTAATTCATATTAGAGGAAGAAAACCTTACCGGTGAGGTTCGTATGAGGATTAACCACTGAGCTGGTCCATTGACTATCGCCGTCCCAAGTTCTATGAATATCATATGCCATGAAGTTGAGGAAGTCGACATGTTCCTGCATGTTTTCAATGTCGAAGCCCTTCAAGTACCCTAATTCCATGCTCCGATTAGCCTTCAACTGGCAGGTAATGCCGTAGAATGAGATACTTACAGTAGGAAGTCGGCAAAGTGCAAGTTATTCCGTAGTCTGTACCCGTAGCCTGTCGAAGCTCCTTGAGAAAAGTCACGAAATTTTCCTTGTCGGCTGCAACACCTCCTGCTCAAAATCAGTATTGTCATTTCAAATAAACACGAAGATAAAAAGGGTCATACCGCGGTCTGCTGCCGCTGGATACTCCCAATCAATATCGATGCCGTCAAACCCATATTTCTCCATGAAGGAAATCGCAGAGTTGATGAAGGCTTTCCGGTTCTCAGAGGAGCCCACCATGTCAGAAAAGATTTTACCACCAATATCCCAGCCCCCCACTGAGATGTAGGTCTTGAGAGACGACTTTTTGTCTTTCAGTGCTGTGAACTTTATCCAGTATTCCTCATCATGGTCGTGTGTAGTCGTGATGGTAAATGTCGACTCGTCGATTCCAGCGAAGGAATAGTAGAGATACTGAATTTATTAACTTGGTAATCGACGGAAGTTAACGGGGTTAGCATACCGTCCATGGAGCAACATTGATGTTTTCGGGGAGTATGTTATCGCATGAGCGTTCATAATTCCAACTCTCGTAGTAGCCGATATAGACAGCATCACCGGGTGTATCATCGCAGGATCTGGAGGCCAGTAAAAGTTAGAATGAATATCATAATTCTCAGATTTAGGGGGGCGTCAAACTGACGGTTCCTCGACTGTCTCGCAGCCACTCTGACATCCAGAATCGCAGAATTCCTCGGTGGTGCCACAGTATCTATTGGATCAATCAGGATCACTCATCATCTTAATTATCTTCTTAATCAACATACCCAAATTTAGAACAGCAAACATTCAACGGACATGTTGTACCATTCACCTTTGCCCATTCTATCTCACCTGGTCAGCAATGCCATGGCGGATACCGAGCAGCAACAAGGATTGAAGTACATACCTCCACACTCTGCCACAGCGTCACAGTTAGAGATGCAGACATCATCTCCACAAAAATCAGGACCAAAACCACAGCTACCGGTCTTCGAACAACATCCTGTGTTACACTTCTGAGTGGACGAACAGGTTCCTACTTGGGCTCTGGCAAAAGCAAATAAGTAGCTGAGGAACAGCCAGATGAGTGGTTGAGTATGCATGTCAGTAGGCCTTCTAAAATGGAGACATAGAAAAAGAGAGATTGTCAATGGAAATGGGAGCAGCCATTCTTAACGGATGTGATGATGGTATCCCGAGGAGGTACTTATACTCATCGCTCTCCACTGGGTGTTGCGTGTATTTTGCAAATGAGAGAAAAGAAAAGAGGAAAAACGACACTTGGTATGGAGTATTCTCGGTCTTTTTCCTTCCGGTATTTCTATTCCAAATATCTCTCAGCCTTGTCTTGTTGCTCCCTGAGCGAGTAGTCGAGTCATGTGTCGGCATATAGTCGTTTATCTGCCACCGTTCTCTTCTTGCATTCAGCCGCTACCCATCCTGCAGTAAACGGACAGTGATCCATTCGGGACAATGTATATTGTGCGTTAGGCTCATAAATCCTTAAACAATGCAGGTATGTCATTCTTAACAATGTCCGTACCATGACCAGATGCTAAATGCCAAGGTAGACTCGCAAGCATTATTTGGTCTGGCCATGTATTACGACAGCTGCAACTGGAGCATGGGCATATCGGGCATACAAAGCTCGACAGAGTTTGCAGAAGGGACGACAACGGAAAGCGGTTAACGAATGAGGATGGAACCAAGAAATGCATTGGATTCGAATATAACTGATACTGAGGACTTATGTATTTCATCGGTAAATTCATCAAGGGGTGGGTTATATGGGAATTCGAAGTCTGCCCGTGCGCCTCGATCAAGGAGGAGAGTAATGAGTTGCTTGGAGTTTGCTTCAATGGCTACTGGAAAGGCGTTTTGGATCTCGAGGATTGCCTTTTGAGTATAGTCTTTTTGGAATAATGGATGAATAAAGAAGGCTGAGTCGATCCCGTTGTTGTAGTCTGTATTCGTATTCTTTTGACTATCGGAATCTGATGATTTCATCTGGGTCCTGGCCAGATTATCCAGAAGTTCTGCAGCAAGGTTGACATCTCCTGCCGCCGCTGTACAGCCAAGAAGAGTCTCATGGCATCCTTTAATGCTAGATTGCGTGAGGCGATATTTGATAAGTAAATAGTACAAGTGGCGGTTTGTAAGGCGTAAGGCTTGAATGTCTTTGCAGCAATGTAGACCGTTTGCAATCATGAGGAGGGCTTCATTGGGATGAGTTAAGAGAGAAATCATGCAAGGTCATCACAAAGAATTTCCCGTCTTGCATCGGCGACAGGATGGTGAAGGTGGAAGATAGTCAGGGGTCGACGGAAGTGGGGTAATGGACTAACGCATTAGATTTAATCGATGTTTTCAAACGAGTCATTTTTGAAAGAAGATTGGGTCGAGGATGAGAGGAATAAAGATAGTGTGATGTGCTATTCTCGAATAGGCTATGTTAAAACAAAGAACTGGATAAGCAAGCATGAACCGAGGCTAAAAATAAAAGAACTCGCGCTATTTGCATTTTGGTATCGTATCCAAGTTTTACATTCCATGTACAGGAAAGACGACGAAGACCAGCATACAGGATCAAACAAAATCAAGCGTATATCAACCGAGCCCGAATAGTTCGACAAAAAAGAATAATATCAACCAGTTTCCCAATTATTGACAGAGCCGATAGACCCGACAGAATAAAACAAGACCGTTTCGTAACCCATAACCATAACCGTAGCAATAAACCGTGACCATAATCATAATCGTAACGCGTAGCCGAAACCATAAACATAGATGACGCTGAGTAGGAGGTCGTGGATTTGTACAAAGAAAGATTCCCATGACTTTCCAAGAACCAATGTCTTTCGACTCGACAGATGGCGGTGTGAATCAAAATAGGTAGTGGGATTGTCGATCATGCAACCGTAGTAGTGCAAGCAGGGCGAGTACTACCGGGTATAAGGCATGTTCATCAGGGCAATCTCGCGGGCCACTATCTGCCACTCGAGTTCCCGCTTCACGGGCTCGCCGCGTTTCTGCAGCTGTAATTCTTCCCATTTCAACAGTTCATACCTGGAGTCAGATGTCAGCGATGTCCAACTTGAATATAAAGTGAATGGGATCTTACACAAATCGCAAGTGCGGCTGTACAATAACATTAAGTCGTCTAGCACGAACATAGCAGCTGGTATAATGTCAGCAGCGAGTCAAGGTTCAACAGGCAAGATCAAACTCACTATGCTCGTGGAAAAGAAAGATTAAGAGATTCCATAACTTCGGCAATACAGATAGTTGCTGATCTCGAAACGCCAACACGGCAATGTACCAAAGTAGCCGCACCGTCACGTTTTCCTCTCCCTAATTAACGGTTAGGATGGGCTTTCCATTTAGCAAAAGAGGGAAACTCACGAATAAACTCCAAACACCGGTTAAATTCCTTCGTCAAAGGATCAATGCCATTATCCCGAACGTCGGTAATACTCATGAGATTCTCCGATCCAAATCTTGCGTAGTCCCCTTCTGACCAAGCCAAGGATTCGCCAATACTCAGTACACGCTGGATACCAAGTTTCCAAAGCATATCTGGGTTGTTGGCGTGTGTCAAGCTGCCCAAATACATATATGGCAAAACGCGACTCGGGAAGGATCCGTCACAATTGTCGAACCAAGACGGTTTCGAAAGAGAGGACAGATCAGGAGCACGTGTCACAGGGCTCTCCTTGAGCAAACGCTCTTGGATACCGGTGAGGTATGATACATCAATCGGATAAGCAAAGAAGTTGCGCTTTTTCTCAGTGTGAAGCTTCAACCAAGCGTCCTTCGCAGGGATTCCTTCCGCATAGATGACATACGCAAGTGCCAGTAACGAGCTCTCAGTATACCCATCGGGACCGTGAATAAGGATCTTGTAGGGCTTTCTGGACGAAGTGACCATGGGTATATCGCCTTCCGAGTCCGACTCGTCCGCCGACTCACCCGAGTTTGCCAGATAATGCATCCAGCGAATGGTATTCACGAAATTGTCCAGCTCCCTCTGCTCACCAGGGCCGGAGGACGGTGGCATAAGCGAGCCAGACGAAGGAAATTCCAGTCGCTGGGGACCATTCTTAAGCTTCCTTTCGAGATGGTCCAGAACGTGAGGCGGTGGGATACTGGCTAGGTCGTTTGCTTCAATCAATAGGTCAAACCCTTCGTCACGCGCCGACTCCCAGGGCTTAGACTTCAGCAGGTACTCCGGGGTTGGACCTTGCCAAAGATTTGTCGAAATCTCCGATGCCTCGGTCATGGAATACATCTCCAGTCTTTCCCCTAAAACTGAGATCCGTTAGAATCAATCATCAGAGTGTTGGCCATTAAGGACTCACAGAAATCCATGACTTGACCCGTAATCTCGCCTCGAGAGTCAATGGTCACTAAACTGGGGTATCGTTTTTCCACTTCATGGAAGGAACCTGTAGAGAGGTCAGGTTCTGCGAGGGATAGGCAAGATCAGAAATGAACTAACTTGTGAGTATGAAGGTATTGAACTCCGGTACCAGCCGCTTTGGGTCGTTCTTCATTTTCCAGTCATGTTGTGCGGTTGCGACTCTCGCAGCAATGTCGAGGACATCGTTCTGGTCGGCCTCATCGTCACCGTAGACAACTATATCCGAGAGCGCCGCCAGCTTTGCCGTCTGAATTTGGAAGTTGCGCACTGAGAAGCCCTCTTGGGGGTCTGGCAACAGGAACTCCAGACCTGACGGCGCCAGGACTTCGGTTGGAGCCACTGCACCTTTGATCCTGGATGCCGCGAGATCGCCTCCAACCTTGACAATGGTGATGCCTCGCCAGCATTTAGGTGCTTGTCGCAGGGAGCGCTTGCGGTTGGTGAAGAATCCCAGTTGTAGACGGTTCCTTGGATGAAGCCCATGCAACCAAGGGAAAACCTGACTAGGATCTGGCAATGGCTGCGATGCCCAATGGTCCAATGCGTCTGCCAGCGATTCTATGTCGATAGTATACACCGGAGGGAATCTGGACATCTGGAAGTATGCGTTGGGAGGGTAAAGTAACGACGACACCTGCTCTTCATCGCTGTTTTCTCGTACGTCCGGGGATGGTGAATGTGAGACAGGAGACGGGCCCGTTGGGCAAACTGGTAAATGCTTGTTGGGGATAGGAGTCGGGTTTCTGTTCAAATTGAACGCGGTGATGTCGGAAGACGATCGCAGCGCTTGCTGCTGTTGTACCACGACCGTGGCCATGATGATAAGGATCTCGCGCTTCTCGTAGTAGTAGTTATAAACACACTGGCTTTAGTGCTATAATGAGAACGAGTCGCGCAATTGTAGCATATGCAGATCGATGGATATGAGAAAGACGGTCAATTCAAGACGCATCAATTGGCGTTCCAGGATTCAATCAGGATTCAAGAAGCTAGAAAGAGGGGGGGAGAACCACTTTTTGTTAGCATTTGACTATGAGGTCAGATGTGGAGATGTATCCATACCAGGCGACGGATACGGATATCAAATAGCCTTAAGGGGCTGGTCCGAGTGTCAAGGCGGAGGAACGGGGAAATGGCAAACAGCGAAGAATGACAAAGAATAAGACCAGGCGATATCGAGAATCGAGTCTAAATGCAGCGACACGAGGGGATCTCCTGGCAGGCGTCTAGTATGCGGGCGTAGGGATCAACCTTGGTCTGTGGAATGCGATAAACCGGGAGATAAGAAGATCCACTGCGATGGAGAAAGAGAACCAACGCAGAGTTAGGTAGAAATAGAGTGAAATGGTGTAGAGTGTCCCTGGAGGAAGGATATGAGACTTAGCGATGGGGAAGGTGAAGTTGAAGGATGAAGAAGTCAAGTTGTCGAGGAGAGAAAGAAAAAGTCACGGGATGGGATGGGGAGGGGTAACTAACTGTATATAAATGATGGTGTTATTATTGGGAGACCATGCAGTGAACATCATTCTACTACTAATATATTTTATTGTTAATCCCAATTCAATTCTTTGCTTTATCAACAACCAATAACTCCATTTCTATCTGCTGTCATGGTCGCCTCGTTCTCCCCGGGCATCCATACACCACTACAGAGTACATACATATCACCAACAAGATCAGTGCCCTCCATTTCAGCTTCCCCTCTTCCATAACCAAATCACGACTATCGCTGGAAACCCAACCACAGGCCTAGACGCCACTCGATGTATGCTCGGGCTATTGCATCGACCAATGACTGACACGCCTTCTCCAACCGGGCTGCACGTTGAGTCGGCTACCTGCACATTGTACAGATACATGGTTGGACTCGACCAATTCGATTCTATCGATCGCTTTGCGCTTTTTACCTACCCGCTTCCGCGACTGCTGAACATGTGTGGTTGGGAGTAACCATGGTTCAACTTCCCTGATCCATGGTGGCTGGCTTTATTGTCTTCCATTCATGACGCTTCGATGAACCTACGATCGCTTTCATGTCTATGACGATGCCATCGATACTCGTTTCGTATCTCGCACAGTACTTTATATTTCTCAGGTTAAATTCTCGGTCTTCCGGGACTGTCTGTTTGGCTGTGAACATCCGAGGACCAATGGAAGCATGAGGTCTCCATCCCGGTCTATCAAACCCACTGGAGTTCCTACGCGAGTTGGTCCCGGACGGTTTATTGGACACACGGTCCCCTCTGCGATCTTTTACCCTAGAGGGGCAGGTTATATACTTCGTATCCCGTGGGAGCTTCCAAGCACTGGCCGGAGGATTGGCAGGGATCAGCGACGCTGACATCAACGGTATTATTGTCGGTTTCAAGGCTATATGTGCGCTGATGTTTTTGGTTCGTGTCCATTTGTTATCCGGGCCAAGTGGTCGAACTGGAGCGGTTCTCGATGTGTTGTCCTTACAAATCGCAGGATGAGGCGATGGTCTTTTTTCTTTCTTTTTATTATTACTTTTTTGTTCTTTGCTCACGCAGCGCATGGTCGCGGAAAGGGAATGTGTCTTTCTACGTCCTACATTTGCAGGATGCGCGTACTCACATTGCAGCGCCAGACTGGCATCCTTTGCTCTGATTTGAACCGATGCAATACAATTCCCCGAGAAATACCTACTAACACAAGTACCAGAAAAATAGATCCATAACTTTTGTTGCTAACAAACAATCCAGTCCAGGCTCACTCAAACACCAGCCTGCTCCTTAAGCACCTGCGCAAGCTGCAACAAATAAAACCTCGCCATATCGGGCGGAACACGTTCAAACCCCTTCGCGATCTTCTGCACCTCGCTCCTTCCCTTCTCATACGCCTGCAAATCCCGATTTCCATCTAAACTGGTTTCTCTAGCGACTTCTGGACTACGGAATTTTTGGTCGGCTGCACGCTTTCGGAAACCACCACCCAGTTATTCTCAACGGTGGACTCCGTCCGCTTCAACACCCAAGTCCCCTCCGTCCAGAATGTCCCGAACGCGAAGCACACCGCGCCACCGCCCAGAATAACGAGCTGGTCTGGACTAACAGCATGAGCGGCGTGGCCAGTCAAAAGCGGACGCGGTCCGTCAAAGTCCTTTCCAAGCCCAATTTCCAAGATAAAGTTGCCATTCCAATCATCTCCTGAATCCACGCATTTAAGAAGCTCTTTGAAGTCAAGAAGCAGAATCTCTTTGTCCAAAGGGACGATCTGGCGAGGCATGATGCCTCCGGCGACAACGAGTCCCCATGGGGTGCGATTCGCGGTGGCTCCAAAGCGGGTCGTGTATGTGAGCAGAGGCTCGTTTTGCAGGGCGTAGGTCAGGTCATTGAAATGCAGAGAGTATTTTCCATCTTTCTGTTGATGGAAGGTCCATGTCCATATGTCCTCTATGATCGTGTTGTCTTTTCCAATTCCTCCAAAGAGAATGCCTGTCTCTGAGCGACCTTCGAAGACCCCCTTGTTCGTCTGGGTCTCGAGGAATTCCAGGCACGCCCCAAATCGAGCAGGGGGCTTTTTGCCGAATGTTTCGACTGATTGCCAGGCGTTTCCGTTCTCACTCCACAGAATCCATGAGTCCAATATTTGGCCGTCGCTGGTTTTTCCTCCGTAGATGAGCACGCCCTCCGAGTTATCTGGTAGAGTCACATTCACTGCGGAGTGTCTAAAGCGAGGCTCTGGAAGGCTATGAGTCGGTTGCCATTGCCCTCCCTTCCTCAGCCAGCAATCTTGAAAAGCGGCCGCTGGCGAGGCTCTACCTCCCGCCAGCAGACAGTCATCACCAGCTAGAGATGTCGCTGTATGACACATTCGTGCGGGGATATCACTTGGTAGGAAAGGTTGACTGGGTCTTGTAACCGCTTTGGACTTCCCGTACAGGGTCGTCGATGTAAGCCGCGCCTGGCGACCTAGTCCCCCATGATAGCTCAGGGAATGGTCAGTGTCCGGAACGATTGCGCCATATCTCCGCTGGTCACTTCCTTGTGGACAATGAGAAAGTAGCGTGAAGTCAGGAGACACGCATGGACAGGTGACCTCATATTCAGGATCATGATCTGAGGTTGGTTTTCTTGTAGAAGCGTGTAGGAGGAAGTAGTGTGATGCGTAGAGCGCGAACTCTTCCCATTCGTCAAACGACTCGACCTTGTATAGTGAGGCCCTGGTTGAGCTACTCAAGAAGTCATCATCCGACCATAGGTCCCATAGACTTCTGGCCTGCGCTTGCGTCCAACCGGCATTCTTGAACCGCTGTTCTTGTTCGCGTAGCGAGGGATATTTGTGGATAGAGTACAATGGCGCTCCGACTTTGTTGAAATGCTTCATCATCTTCGATGCAAAGGGATGCTCTGGTCCGTCGGGGAAGAACTGCTCCAGGATGCAAAACTGGGCGTCTTTGGTATCCTGTTAGCCAGTTTCCTGGAATGAATTTGAGAAATGGCATGATGTCCTGACCAGCACTTAGCTTAGAGCCCCAGTTGACGACCGCATTCGCGGATTCGACGTCCATATATGTGAGAGAAACTTCGGCCAGATATAGAACCGAACACTCAGCAGGAAGCACCTCATTGCGCAATGTCTCGTCCAGCTTCTTGATATTCTTCAGATCGCAGCCTATCGCCAGATAGTGGTCGCTGTGGATTTGAACGGCTTTGTCATCTGGAAAGAACTCTACATTGTCGAGCAGGTCTGTAATCTCGCTGGTCCGCTGAATTGCCGTCTTCTTATTGACCATGAGCTTCTCATAGTCGATATCCACGAACGTCGTATCTCTACACAGGGGCTTTTCGGCGCTGAGCATCATAAAGGGAAGCGGATCACTACGAAAGTCCAGCTCTTAGTATACTCTTTCTCCCCTGAAAGCTATATTGCCTACGACTCACAATCCACATCCAAGGCTCAAGACGAATTTCGGCTTATCTGATGGTTCACGCATGAAGCGGCGCACGGATTCGGCCATGGCGTACATGCGCAACCAATATCCCCGGTTGATGAGCGGTGCCCGTCGTTGGGGTTTCTTGACGAAGTAGCGGAAGAAATGGGGCTTGGGGTAATATAACATCTCGACGCTTCGTTTCGACACAATGCTGCTATTGTTTGTCTAAATAGGTTATTCCGCAAACCGTTAGCCTGCATTCTTCGAATTCCTTCCAGAAGGAAAAGCACATACCCCCATCACCAAGTCAGCCTCCTTCTCAGCCTTGGCGCTGACAGCAGGCACGGCATTTTTCTTGCTGGGCGCCATGATCAGTGCCTTCAAAGCCGTTCAGATCGTAAAAGAAATCGCAATCTATACTCCGTCAAGTCATTGTGGGCGCAAAAACTCCGCCGAGAATCAAGATGTGGCCCAAGCGTCGCGTCTCGGTTGGCGCGGCTAATAGACGCCAGACGACGGCCGGAAGAACTGCGGTTCAGCGATCCCCCGGACCCTCCGACGACAGACATCTCTCTCGCTATACTCTGATTCAACAACCTATTTGTATGTTTTGATGCTGGAGGATTTTGCGCGTTATTTTTGATCAGATGGACCAGGATATGCGACGCGACGATACTCTTTGACTAGGAACAACGCGACGGGAATATCTCTTTGAGACCCCTCCTTTATTATCGTCGTCACCGTCACCATAGTCGTCACTATCTATCATCCCGATCCGAGACCGCGGGGAGCTTATAGCTTGCAAGCTATTCAGGCACACAGTGAATAGTTCAATAGTGCGACTGAGTACCCTCTTAGCAGGACGATTTCATCCCTTTTTTCCCTTTTTTTTTTTTTTTTTTTTTGTTCCCGTCAACCCTCGCCCATCCATCAAGATGGAAATGAATTTCGTGACATTCAATCAGGACTACAGCTACCTGGCTGTTGGTAAGAAACCCGACAATCCATGCGCAATATAGACCATACCTTGACCTCTCGAAGCAACGTCCAAAGGGTTTCGGATATTCACAACAGACCCCTTCGCTAAGAGCCATGAGACGAAGGAAGGGAATATTGCCATCATTGAGATGCTCTTCTCGACGTCTCTAGTGGCTTTGATCCTGTCGCCTCGTCGTCTTCAGATCACTAATACAAAGGTTCGTAGGACTCCCCAGGTGGGCATACATAGATTTTCTTGTTATTATGATTAAGAATATGGGAAAGCGATTGAATTATCAGTTGCGCTCGTTTACGAAACATTATGTTAACTCTTTCCCTTGTTCATCTCATAGCGCCAATCCACAATATGCGAATTGACATTCCCGACTACCGTGCTTGCGGTCAAGCTGAATCGGAAACGACTGGTGATCGTGCTAGAAGATCAGATCTATCTCTACGATATTCAGACCATGAAGCTGCTGAACACCATCGCAACCTCTCCAAACCCCAACGGTAAGGGATCTTCAATATCTACACGAGTAATGTATCTGGTTCCTAACAAGAAACAGTTATTTGCGCCCTGTCACCTTCCTCGGACAACTGCTACCTCGCATACCCTCTTCCACAGAAAGCACCCCCTTCGTCGTTTCAACCGCCAGCTCATGCGCCACCCGGAAGCACACATGTCTCGCCAACAAGCGGCGAAGTTTTAATATTCGACACCCTCAAACTTGAAGCGATCAACGTCGTGGAAGCGCACCGATCTCCATTAGCATGCATCACGCTCAATAGCGACGGGACACTACTCGCGACGGCTTCGGATAAAGGAACTATTATTCGAGTCTTTTCGGTACCCGATGGTCACAAGCTCTACCAATTCCGACGAGGCTCAATGCCCTCCAGAATCTACAGCATGTCTTTCAATACCACATCCACCTTACTCTGCGTGTCATCGTCGACTGAAACAATCCATATCTTCAAATTGAGCCCTCAAAGTCAGGCTCCAGAAGACACCCCCTATTCACCGGGAGGCTACGACAGGGCGTCATTCAGTCAAAGCTCTACACTATCTCCCGAATCCGATGACCTAAGCGACGAACGAAGATCATCTGATTTCGCTTCTAGGAAACACAATGGGACACTGATGGGAATGTTACGGCGGACGTCACAAAGCGTGGGAAGCTCCGTCGCGGCGAAGGTCGGGGGATATCTCCCGAGAGGCGTTAGTGAAATGTGGGAACCAGCACGCGATTTTGCTTGGATCAAATTACCAAAGCCCAACCAAGGCCCCGGGGCGGCAGCCAGTTCCGGTCCGCTGAAGAGCGTGGTCGCCATGAGCAGCAACACGCCTCAGGTGATGGTCGTAACTAGTGATGGCAACTTCTACGTCTTCAACATCGATTTATCGAAAGGGGGAGAGGGAACCCTGACGAAGCAGTACTCGTAAGTTGCCCGTGTCTCTTGAGCGTTTGCATTGCTGATTGTATACTCATAGGGTACTCGATTCGAACGACAGGCTAGGATATTCTGTGATGGACTACTAGCGCCAGATCGGCTGATCAGCGTAGCGCATTTTGTTTCTTTTCTTTTTTTTTTTTTTTTTTTTTTTTACATTATATATACCATTTGCTTTTCAATGTTCATCTTTCCTTCCTAGGCGTCAATTTCTTTTTGGCGGTGGCCGTTGTGCTATTCTTGAGTTCCTTTTCGCTTTATTTAAACTGCATCAGGTTTTTTTCTTTTCAACTCCTTCAGACTGCATGGCTTTGACATCGAATCTATACCTCACTGGGTGAAAATGAAGCGTTGGTCATTAGCCCTGATTTGTTGTCCATAGCCGAATGAATATATTTCCGCGCGAGCGCGATGCGTAACAAATCCTTCCACCAAAAGTTTTTATTCTCAATTACATATCACCATATCACATACAACTAGAACAAATATCGACTGGATTTAATTACTTCCACGAAACCCAGTGAAAATATTAGGAAATTGCCTGAAAGTCACGTGGCGGGGTCGCAAAAAATCGCAACGCCTGATTGAATCGATATACAACCAACTCTGCGACTTAAAAATTGATACAAATCACAAAATCCGACTCGCAGCAATGGAATCCCAAGAAAAGAATCACAACGATCGCGGAAAAGCCAGACCAAAACCCGACCAAAAACGCCCCAAAAAATACACCCACCCCCTCCAAAAAGGCATCCGCGACTTCGTAACAACACACCTCCCACCATCCCACCTCCTAGACTACAACCTCTCCCTAGAAACCCTCGTGGAAGCTCTCCCAAAACGCTACACAGTATACCAACCCCTCCTCCTCCTCCCGCCAAATGCCCTCACCACACCACCAGCATGGGGCGCGCTCTACGCAGCCCTTAACGATGCACAACGAGCTGCGCTGTTTGAATCGGTAGTGGCTAATTTTCGGACTATGGGCGTTACGCATGTTGCTATGAACGCGCCTATTGCACTGACTCATCCGCAGGGGCAGGAGAATCGGATTAGGAGTCCTGTGGGGTTGGTTCCGCTGTATGGGGATTTTGGGACTGCGCCGTCTGTGTCTGTTGATGGGGATGCGGATAATGCGCACCCGTCTGAGGCTGACCTGCAAAATGCGTTGTGGGTGCACACGGTGCAGAACCAAGGGATTGTGCAGACCTGGGCGCCTTTGTATACGATGTTTTCGAGGGGGAATATTACCGAGAAGGCGAGGGTCTTGGGGCATGCGGGTGTGTTTGAGGGGTTGGATGAGGAGTCTTTAGCTGGCGAGGGGGTTGGGGATGTTGGTGTTGTCGATATGTATGCTGGGATTGGGTATTTTGTGTTTTCGTACTTGAAGAGGGGGGTTAAGAGGGTTTGGGGGTGGGAGATTAATGGGTGGTCAATTGAGGGGCTACGACGAGGTTGTGTTGCGAATGGATGGGGGTGCAGGGTTGTTAAGTTGCGGGATGATGGGGGATTGGTGGACGGGTCTATTCCGGAGCTTGTTGACAGTCTGGATGATGACATGAGGGTGGTTATATTCCATGGTGACAACCAGTTTGCGGCTGGTATATTGGATCAGATTCGAGATATCATGGCGTCCAGGAAGAGCTGGAATAGCATCAGACATGTCAACTTGGGGCTGCTTCCTTCGTCTCGTGATTCTTGGGACAACGCTACCAAGATGATTGATATGGACAAGGGAGGCTGGGTCCATGTCCATGAGAACGTTGATGTTCGGGAGATCGACAAGATGCAGGACGATATTGTCGCTGAGATTGGACGACTACGATCCCAGAACTGCGCTGATCCGAATCCTGCTGATCACAGTGTTGACTGTCGACATGTTGAGCGTGTGAAGACGTACGCGCCGGGTGTTATGCACTGCGTTTTTGATATTAGATTATCAGTTAGTCAATGAGCATCCGCTGGCAAACCATCTGATTAACCCTTAATACCGAACATGACAGAAGCAAAGCTGTTTCAACTACTATAGACCTCAAACTGTACTTGTACGAAAAAAATGAATTAAAATAAAGAAAATGATGGCATTCTCTTTTTTATAGTTTCTGCTTGCTAAAGCATTATCCTTTCTCCTCTCTCCTCCATTCAATTTACACCTACACCGACAATAAGTGAAAGACAACAAAGCCCCCTATTTCTACTGTACGATTTGGCCATTGTAACCCTAGCTCCTGGGAAAAATGCAAAAAGCACAGAAGCAACAATCACCGGCAAAAAACTACCCAGTTCGTCCAAGCCAGCAAACTCAGGCGGAATCTGCGCCCTGACAAATGCACCAGCACCAAGCAAGATAGCAAACAGATTGTAGACGAAGCTCCACGCAAAGTTGAACTTGATCCGGTTAGAAGCATTCTTGCTTAAAGTTATGGCAGTGAGAACTCCAGCTAGGCTGGGATGCGTGAGGACAACATCAGCAGCGGACTTGGCGACGCCAGTACCTTCGTTCATGTGCACGCCAATTGTGGCTTGAGCTAAAGCAACTGCGTCGTTGGTCCCGTTACTGCAGAACATGACGATTGGTTTCTTGGGCTTGTCGCTAGGGCTTGTCTGAGAGGAGATCCTGAAATATATGCCCGCTTACTAGCAGGGTCGCAGTGAGAGCGGGTATTCGAATCAGGATGTTGCCACGGAGCGGACAACACCATTGTCATCGCCCGAGACAATATGGACTGAAATGCCACGTTCATGTAGAGATTTAACAGTTGAAGCAGTGTCAGGACGGAGCGCGTCTTCAAGGGTAAAAATGGCTGTGAGCGAGTCATTGGTGGTGAAACAGAAAGCTGTATATCCTTGAGCAAGAACGGACTGTACATTTGGATTGGAGGGGAAGCTCAGCCAGCGAGAATTGCCTGCACGAAGAGTAAGACCTGAAGCAGTGCCTTCGACGATTTTTTTTGTCAATGTCTTTTGATCAGACACTGCTGAGGCAGAAACGCCCTGTGTGCTGAGATGTGCGGGCTATAGAAGCGGAGATTGGATGCTTAATGCCACTGACCAAGCCAAGGAGCAACGACTTAGCTGACTCTGGATCGTCTGTTTCATACACTTCTCGAGTTAGTGTACCTGTCTTATCGAAGACAACATGAGATGTCTTGTAGGCGACCTCAATGTCATCTGCAGATTTAAAGATAACTTCTTGTTTAGCGGCAACGCCACTCGCAATCACAATAACCATAGGAACGGCAAGACTAATGGCGCAGGGACAAGACACAATAAGCACCGTGATTGCATATTTAATGGCTTGAACAGTTGCTTTTGCCCCGGATTGTTTCCGAACCCCGACGCCAATTGCGACCCATATTATAGAAGTAATGATTGTTATACCAACCACAGCAGGGACGAAATAGCTCGCAACACGATCTGGACATCCTGTACCTTTGGCTTAGATAGCTTTGCTTCATCAACCATTCCGGAAATAAGATTGACAGTGTTATCTTCCGAGAGTCGGGTCAGCCGTATCGTTAATGCTCCTTGTCCGTTGATAGATCCTGCAATGACTGAAGACCCGGTGGCTTTCTCGACTGGCCTTGATTCTCCAGCGACCATCGATTCATCAATCTCAGAAGCCCCAGAGATAACTGTTCCGAGACACCTATCAGCCGTTATTCGTCTCATACAGTCCATGGGCTATTCGAAACCCGAATTACATGTCCACTTCGCTGCATCCAAATGCATGTGCGCTTGTATCTTCAGTTCGTCATACGCCAATGCCCGTATCTCAATGGCCGGGCGGTATTCAGTCACCAGGTATCGAGAGTGTCTTCGTGCTCACTTTCATGTTGCGGAGTCTGGACTGGTGGTATATATCAACGTCCATTCGACATTTCAATCCATTTGCTGGGTCTTACTGGATTCTGTTTTTTATTGTTTATCCATTATGTATTTGTGGTTTCCTCATATCAGTATATCTTGCTTAATATCTTTTTGAGAGCTCAACTCAGGACTGATGATGGATAATGCCACCCAAGGGTTCATTCCTATTATGCATGAAGGAATTATTTATAATGGCCCGGAAAGCTGATCAAAAAGTCCCGGGATGTAGGGATTTTTGAATGCAGTGCATGTGATAGGTAACGCTCCCACGGTCCGTTTTGTATCTCTCACTTCAGTGTGTCCAATAACGTACTAAGAGCTTGCTTCGATTTTTCATTCCAGTCGCTCTCCTGTATCGCTGTAGAATGGAAACTTGGGTGCATCGTTGACGATTGGACGTCATCGAGAAGCAGCTTCTTGAATTTGATATCAAAATAATTTTCAACCCGGGGAAATGACGTTTTGTCAGAAAGCACATCAAGGGCCTTCGTCATAAAGACTTTCTTTCTAAAATAGTTATCTTCCGAACCCTTGATCAGGCGGTTGCAACAAATAAGCAAGCTGGTCAGCCCTGACGCTGCAGCCGTTGCAATTGAGCTCCCGGACTCATACGTTATAGATGTGCCATTGCTGGTCTCGAACGGTATGTTTTGGCCTGGGAAAATATAATCTACCAGATCTTGACGGACCCATGTTAGCTTTTGCCCGTAGATGTTGGCACCGCCGATCCTGATGCAGTGCCCCCATTCCCCGGGGTAGCAGGCGTCTTTGGAATTGTTGCCTTGGTCGCTGGCGAAGGATGGTAAAGCCATTGGTGAGTGGTAATTTTGCAATTGTAATGTTGTGTAGCTATGATTTACTCATTTTATGTGTCTAGGTCGCGCCTTCAGCGGTGTTCGAGGAAAGCTTTACCCGGCTGTTTGTATGAACACAGGCAGTGCTGGGTGCAAGGTATCGGTGAACTTTGGGGATGATCCGGGCATTGAGTTTCTATTCAAGGGACCTTTTGACGCACCTGAAACCTTTGAGCCTGTTTCTTTAGAGGAGTCAGATACGGAGTAGTGCTGGGGTCTTGGAGGCTCAGGAAGCAACGTCATAAACCATAGTCCGGCCAACGCACCATTCCTTTTGGTGACAGCCGTCCTGTCAAAAGCAGTCTCGAAGGAATTGAAGCTAGCTAAGTCTTGGTGGTGCAAGCAGAGGCACGACCGTCAGGAAGGCACCAGACCATAGAGAAAGGTCTTCTCTGGAAAGGTATACAGATTAGTGATCGCTGGATCATCCTTTCGAATAGAGGAAATCAACTTATAATGCTCTGTATAGTTTGAATATTCGATATTGCGCTTTAGATGGCCTGCCAGCAGATGCTCATGAATTGAGAGACCTGCGACGGTGAATATAGGCACCGTGGAAAAGGTCCCCGTCGCATTGATGATGCCATCTCCTAGTTGAGAGGGTAAAAGGCAATGGCAAAAAGCACTAGAAGAGAAATTGGACAGCGTGGTGCGTTTTATTGAGGTTCCCTTACTCAGGCCACTCACCCCTCTGCTCAGCCCCTGCTCAGTGATCAGTTCAGTGATCAACTTAGGGCACTCAGAGCGTCCTCATAGCGAGCAAAAAGCGGCGAGGGGTGAGCACCAAGCCGGAAAGAGAATGCCTTCAAGCTGTCTACAAAATCCGGTACATATGGGTACATATTTACATCAACGAGAACAAAAGCAAGCCATGCATCCTAAGACTACTACTGTCGAAGGAACTTCTGCGGTATGTTCGCCTGCACAATTGGCATCCTCTCAAGCTGCTCCAACCGGTCAGCAGCATCCTCCAGCTGATCATGTTGCCGGAAGTGTTCAATATCCTCCGGATGCGTGAGTTCTTCCTCCGTCGCATCATCCCCGTGGAACTGCTCAAAGTGATGAATCTCATATTCGTATTCGATATCCCCATGGTGCCCAGGTCCATATCCGAGATTCGGTAACCGCACTCCCGACGAGATAAGACGCATCCAGTCATCACGAGTGATTATACCTGTCCTCCCAGGATCGAAGAGAGAGAACACCTCCCTGACGGCTTGTTGCTTTTGTTCCTCGGTCACGCCAGCATTTGATTGATCGTCGAGACCGTATGTTTTGCGCACTTCGTCGGCTGTCCACATCCCAGAGGAATCGTAGTCGTGGAGGGTGAAGAAGGAACCGGCATCGAAGGAATCAATGTGATGCTCCTCTGCTTAGGGGTTAGCACGAAGGTTCTGTAGATCAAGAAATCTGGGGGATCTCCAATTAAGTCGATCCTCACCCTGCATATGACGAGTCGCCCAGTCTGAAGACGGGCTCTCGTTCGAATGGGAGCCATGTGCACTGGCAAGCCCGGCCAAGGCGAGCAGCACAGTAGCAAGGCCGAGTGATTGAGCACGCATACTATCCAACAGCGTTCAGTTTTTGCAAATAGTGAGAAGAGCGATGCAGCACAGGATATCAACCTATTGAATATCACACAGAATAGTATTGCTGTAAACAATTGGAGACAAAATGGTTCCCCTGGCAGATAACGCTTAGTTGGTCCCTTTCGGGGGATGTTTGCAATGTTTGCAGCGGATCATCCGGTCACTCTTAGAAATTCCTCTCGTCCCGCACACATTATTCCATGGCTGTCTTCTCCGATTGTTGACCGGTTTTCTTTATTGAAGGGCAATTGATCTTTTAATATCATCTTCCGGGATTGCCTGTCTCTTGTTTATCAATCCGAATAAAGAAACCCCCGGTCCCGGCCAGAAATGTCGAGATAATGCAAAGGCTCTGGTCTCGCGCAGCTCCGGCGACGACCTGCCGTCAAGTCACCCAACCGAACGCCGCTGTGGTTGGTGTCACCCGAGGGGCAACAGCGGCAAGTAAACGACGACTTCGTTTCGCCAATTCGTTCACCGCATT
Organism: Aspergillus proliferans; assembly: GCA_039880865.1. NCBI lineage: Eukaryota > Fungi > Ascomycota > Eurotiomycetes > Eurotiales > Aspergillaceae > Aspergillus > Aspergillus proliferans. The sequence goes on along the minus strand of JBDODB010000225.1, from coordinate 17,790 downwards.
CTACTCGAGCATTTTCGCTGCCGCCGCTCTCGCCGATGCGCAGGTCAAGGATAAACGTCGGGTGGAGTGGGAGGAGAGGATAGCCGCTGTGAAGGAGGAGGTCGATGTGCTGGTGGGAGAGGAGCAGCGACTTATATCGGCGCTCGAGTCGCGGAAAGGGCGTCGGGTGGTTGGTGGGACGACAATTCAATCTCGACCGTACAGCACGACGGTTCCCCGCTTCAGCATAGATTTGGATAATGACCTGGACGAGCGTGAGTTGGTTAACAGGAGCCTTGCGGAATTTGACAACCAGGACGATGCTGCGGTACGACAACACGAAGCTGAAGAGGAACCCGAGGAGTTGAGGACCCCGATTTGGCTTGCAGGCCCCTCGATGAAAGAAAAAGCCATCCGTGTTCTAGCATTGAAGCAGCTTGCCATTCGACTTATGCTCCGCCCGACTCTTGCCCATGACTACGAAGGTCTTCCAATGAAGTATGCCGGTGATAACGATGTGCCCCGCATAAAGCCAACACGCCTTCTCACAGAGCTGAACAATCTGAGAAAGAGGATAGACTTCCTGAGGGAGAATGAAAACGTGAATGTCGACGATATCATGCACGCCTTTCGTGCAAATCCGTATCATGTGGTGCGGCAGGAGAAATTCAAACTTGACAATGAGATCGAACAGATCACCAACATATACCTCTCAGGGCGGATATCTCTCCAGGAATACTTGCTCCGGGTAGCGAGTAATCTCACGCGATCTATCGAACCTGACCGGCCACGGGCATTCAAGATCATGCTTTTGGCTTTCACGCATACTCGACAGAATGACCTGGGGCTCATGGTTCTCCGCACACTGTTTCCGAATCGATTCCGACTTAGCTCGCCGTTGATCATCACGATCTTGAATTTCTATCGGAAAACCAAGGACCTCCTCAACTTCGACCTTTTCTTGCAAATGCTTATAGGAGGAGGATACCCGGTTAACTTGGGCAAAATGCCCCATTTCAGACACAAGGTGATAAACGGAATAGACCTGACTATTCCGCCACTGGATAGTTCAAATCCAGTTCTTTACGCCGCCCTGATCTCCGCATGTCTCCGTTTCGACCAGCCTGAGAGAGCTGATGCGTATCTCCAGGCCGCGCGCTTGACCGGATACATGGATGATTACCACACCCTATTCGCCTATTTGAAATTCTACGCGATTCGGCAAGACTGGTGGAATGGGGTGAACACGTTGAAACGAGCTATTGCCTACATGGGATCCACAAGTGTTCACATTGAGAAATACGCAGAGAGATTGATATTCTTGATGGTGCATTTGTGCGATTCCTGCGAGAAGTCTGCTGTCTCCGAGGCTATCATCAAAGCTGCCGTCGACAGTGGTTTTGACCCGAAATTGGGGGAGAGGCAACAGGATATCGAAGACGAGATCGACCCTCTGTTTGAAAGGTGGATAGGTGCTTCGATGATGTCGGAATCCGGTAACGAGGGTCTACCAATTGGAGAGAAATGCTTCTCCTTTTTACGCACCGCTGGAGATGTTGTTAGCGACCTTGGCGAGTTCCCCGAAGAGCAGAGTCCCGCTCGGTTACGGCGAAAATGGTCAGGGCACTTTTCACAATCTCTTCTGTCGTCTATGCTTTCTGAAAAGCGTGCCGAATATAATAGTCCCGCTGAAGACGGGTTCGCTTCCGATGGTACAGCAACACAATCAGCGTCTGGGTCGGCTGCTGAACAGGGGATCCCAGAGATGGGCAGCCAGGTTACCGAACCTTCAACACCTGGAATCCTCATCCAACAAGAGGAAGATATCTCACTCCTCCGACGCGACATCAACCGCCTGGACCAAAGGCTCGACGACGCCATCGAAGCCAATAAATTCCAAACCGAGACTATGACAGCCCACAACGACGTGATAAGGCTCATGAAAGACGAACTTCGCGAGCTGAGAAAGGTCAGCAAGATAACCAAAGAATCCTACCAAGCCCACGAGAAGACCTCCACAAGGCAAGGCGAGGAGATCCAGTCCCTCAAATACGAAGTCTCAGAGCTGAAGGAGAGCCTCGCTTCTGAACGAGGCGCGTTGAACGAGGCATTGCGCTCGCTCAAGAATGCGTTAAACGAACTACATGAAGTTAAGAGCCAAGTCGCTGGTAATAGCAAGACCGGCCAATCAATACAGGCCGACATTGCTGACTCCACGACCAACATAAGGGACCAAGCGGCGAACTTGAAGGCTAAGGCCGGAGCAATCCCATCAAAACTCGAGTTCAAGCTTGCAAAGCAGCAAGGAGCTAACTTGGACTCTATGCCTCACAACCGGAAGAAGTGAGGATTTGGTTGCTAGAGCATGGAATGATATTTGTTAGAATGAATGATCGACCCTCTTCGAGAGATGTTTACGCTATCTTATCCCGTTTATGCCCACGCTCTTCTCCTCTTCCCTTCTTGTTCATCCTCTTGGTCATTTCTTTTCATTTTCTTTGCATTTGGATACCTGTATAATTGTATATTATGTTACGGCCGGTTATGTACAGTATTAAATACAAAAAGCATCATATAGCCGACAAGAAAGGACACCATGTCGGATTGATTCTTATGAGACATCCGGAGTTGAGACGCTTGTCTGAATCGTATCTTGAGCCGGTTTGGTTCGGACTGATTAGGGAAGTATATGCAGCTCAATTTTGTTCCAGAATCCGGTCCAAGAGTCCCAAGTATCATGTCAAGTCTTAAGTACATAAATTCATGAACGAACCAATGACGCCTGAGGTAATAAAAAAAAAAAAACAGCCATATATTTTCTAAACTGAGCCGTTGAAAAGTCTGGGTAACAATGTAACAAGAAAAAAGGTCTAGTATTATATGCTCCAAGTCGATTACCGTCTCTTGCCGGGGTCAGCGCGCATCTTCTCTTTCCGGGCGAGTCTTTCGGCGGCGCGAACGAGGGACGAGCGGATGTCGCCCTTGGCGAAGCCGGAGATGTCGTAATATGTGGGTGCGATGTCCTGGAGACATAGTTAGCATGAGGAATTCTTAGGATTTTAGGGATAAAAACATACCAATAGCCATTCCGGCTTGACGGCAGTAACCGTCCGGATGTAGTTCTTGGTCGTCAGGACGAATTCGTTGTACAGAACCCACTCCGCTTCAATTGCCAGCACAGTGGACGGGTGCAGGAGAACGTTCTGGTTGTCCTTGATCGTGATGTACTGGTTCTTGCCCTGTGTTTCCTTCTTGGCGACCTGCATGAAGAATCCTGCGCACAGCGCGCGACGGATGTTCTCGTAGTACCGCTTGTCTTCGAATGGTGTCGAGACCATGTCTAGCTCCGAGCGCTCCATGATGCGGAGGAGTTGCATGCGGACGTTGTCTGCGGACTGTAGGGATCGGAGGGAGAGGAAGTGGTCGTGGCACCATTGCTTGGAGTTCTCCTGGGCTTCGGGGCTCTTGAATGCGTGGTAGACGTTGAGGAGGGTGAGGTGGTCGCCGTCGGGGTGGGCGAAGAGGTTCTTCATTTCGTCTGCGCGCTTTCGTTGGGATGCGGGTCTGACGAAGACCTGCGGGACGGACAGGAGTGCCGTGATGGAGAGGATCTCGTTCGAGCAGTAGAATTCTGGCGAGCTGATCAACATGACAGCGAGGGCAGGGTCGAGAGGGAACTCTGATGCGAGACGACCAAGCTGAGTCAGGTTACCCTCGTCGTCGAGACAGGCCAGGTAGTTGAGTTCCTCCAGGGCTCTCATCAGAGTCTCCGGAGCAGGAGGGTCCATCAAGTCGAAGTGGACCAAGTCGTCGATGCCAAGCTTCTTCAATTCTAAGACTGTCGACGAAAGGTTGGAACGGAGAAGTTCAGGATAGGTTTGATCAATCAGTTCCTTCTTAAAAGCCGTCTCAGTGTAAAGACGGAAGCACTTTCCGGGGCGTGTACGACCGGCACGACCAGCTCTCTGTTGCGCAGAGGCCTTCGAAATGGGGGAAACGAGGAGAGACTCGACACGGATACGAGGGTTGTAGATCTTCTGCTTAGAGAAACCGGGGTCCACGACATACACGATACCGTCAATAGTAAGCGAAGTTTCAGCAATGTTGGTCGAAATGATGCACTTTCTACCGGGGCGGCCACCTGGGCCTCGTGCAGCCGGTGCAGGCTCGAAAATGCGTTGCTGCATGTGTGGAGGAAGACTACCGTACAACGGGTAGCACTTCAAGGGAGCAGCGTCGGCTTCTCGCATCATCTCATCTGCTTCGAGGGAAATCTTGCGCACGGAATCCTCAATCTCTTCCTCACCCGTCAAGAACAATAGAATATCGCCGTCATCCTCGCTGGCGTGGATTTGCAGAACTGTGCGAATTGCGGCCTCAACGTAGTCCTGCTCCGGCTCGGGGGTGTAGAAGATCTCGACGGGGTGAGTTCGACCGGGAACGGCGAGCAGGGGCGCGTCCATGAAGTATCGCTGGAATTTTTGCGCATCCAAAGTAGCAGACATGATAATGATCTTCAGATCCGGACGACGCACAACAACCTCCTTCAACAGACCCATCAACACATCGGTGGCCATGGTTCTTTCGTGAGCTTCATCCAGAATGATCGTGCTGTACCTCGAAAGCGTGTTGTCATTCATCGCTTCTCTCAGAAGCATACCGTCCGTCATGTACTTGAGGATTGTCCGGGGACTCGTCATGTCTTCGAAACGGATACTGTAACCAACTTCCTCTCCCAGTTTGCAATCCATCTCTGCAGCCACACGTTGAGCGACGGACATGGCCGCCACACGTCGCGGTTGAGTACAGGCGACCTGCTTGCCTTGGATCTGTGGAAGGTCATCGAACAAGACGAATTGGGGGATCTGTGTTGTCTTTCCGGAACCGGTTTCACCGACGAAGACTAGAATTTGGGACTGCTGGTAGAGCTGGAGGAACTCATCTCTGAATCAGAGGTCAGCATTCTTCCTCTATATTGCGCGATCTTGCCAAGCAACTTACCTCTGAGCATGTACTGGAAGATCGCGACGAGTCTGCAGGATCGAGACATATTTGTTGGAGAACGGCTGTCCGTTGAACGGGTTGACTTCGCTATCCTCAACGTCCTTCGCCAGCTTCGCCGTCGTCTGATGTCTCTTCAATTTGCCATAGGCCGGGTTCTTCTCTGCCATACCATCATCCCATCCATTGCCGTTCGAGTCCTCATCGGCGTACATGTGAGCCAGGTACGGGTTGTCCTTGGGATCCGTCTCGGTCTTGTCCATTTTTTGACGCTTAGGTCGCGAACCGTCCTCAGTCTTTGGACGACGATCGACCATGGTGGTGTGATAGAAGAAGAGAAGGGCAGAACGCAAAAGAAATCAAGCGTCTTTTGAACGAGTTGCGTTTGCGCCGAAGAGGAAGAAGAAAAATCAATGGAAAAAAAGTTCGGAACGATCGCTGTGGCTGAATGTGGCTAGTGGCCCTCCAAGATAGGCAAGTATCCCGCATGGCCACAGTTTCCTATCGGAGACGGTTCACCGCCCGTGGTATTCTGCCGGGTTCCCCACGAAAAGGCAAGGGAATTGCGAAGGGAGAAGGTGCAGACCAAGTCTCGAGGGAGCGAATCAACCTCCCTTTCACCCTCTTTTCCGGTCCGGGATTGCTCTAGGGAGCGCTTGGGATAGGGTATTTTGACTCTATTTCCTGTCAATTCAGTGCTCTTATCGGCTCTGAGAACTGGCATTCTTCGATTGTCCACAAACGGCAGCCAACAGTCTTTTCCTAGCAGAAGATAATTTTGCCAAGATGGATTCATTCAGCATGAATGATGCGGCCCCCAGCTTCTGCGTTGGTCATCATGAGTCCAATCGCTCATATGCTGTCACGTCTGATGTGGTGTACAAGGCCCACGAGAGTAATGTACGATTGTTCCCCGCTGCTTCTCCATATGACAATGTCAATTGAGCCCTTTTTGACCATGGCTGTGAACAGTATGACATGCTCACCACACCTATTACGACGTCTTATTTCCATTCCCGCGTCCTGGCTCTCCTCTCGTCTCATCTATCCGGCATGCAACCTGCGACGGCTGATAGCAATGGTACCATGGGAACAACTCGGAATACTAGACCATTGGTGATTCCGCCGCTTAACCCGGCTGATACGCATTTGACCCCAAATGACGCTATGAGCCAAGTGGTGGGGGTCACTAGTGCTTGGATTGATCTGTGCTCTCCGGACCCGTTGATTGCGGACATCTCCCGTCAGATTCTCATGCTGGAGGTTGCGTATGCAGCTTTCTGTGGTATTGGTTACCTGCTGGTTCCAGGACCAAAGCTACACCATGGGAGCATGCACTCCGAAGGCACGGTTTACTATGCTAGGGCTATCCAGGACGCGTTGAATCTCGGCCCTTATATCCAGTTTCATATCTGGTTGAGAACTATCGATAATCCGGAAAATGAGGTGGACCAAATGGGTGATCTTGCCCCTCTTTCCCGCGGGGAGTTCCTTGAGCCGGAAGAAGACGCAACGCCGAAGATGGATCCTTTTGGTACCTGGGAAGCATGGGATTTGATCCGGAGAACTTGTAAATATCATGCACGACTACTCGTAGGTAAGAATGGATGCTTTTCCGCTTCTCATACCATGTGCTCTGCGTCTTTTTTCAATTACTTGGGCTCTCGGACTAAGTTAACGTTCGATAGCTCTCTCCATCCCGAAACATCTTCCGCCTATGTCCGTCCAGTCCCGGTGGCATTCTGAGCCGGTGCACCTTCTTACTTTTGACACCAACTGCTTTATCAAGAACCAGAAAGGATACCCGGTTTTGTCCAAAGCGCATCAATCTTTGATAACCCGGTTTATGCGCCTGCGCAGTGCCCCGTGGATTTTGCTTTGTGATGTCGGTCCTATTCCTGGCATTGAGGCGAACGACGACACTAACCAGTCCGATCTATCTGGGTCTGAATTTCCCAGTCTTGGACAGGCTTCTATCGCGAGCAAGAAACATCATGATCTGACTCCACACCTATCTTACATGAGGAATCTTCAGCAGAAACAACCTGCTCGCAGCACCATCGAGAGATTTGGTACCGGATACCAGGACTATCTGCAAGCTCCACTGCAGCCGCTGACGGTTAATCTGGAGAGCATTACATACGAAGTCTTTGAAAAGGATCCTATCAAGTACGACTGGTATGAGCGTGCTATTGCAAAGGCCTTGAGTGATTGGGCAGACCAAAAGAAGCCTACATCCAACCCTGATGGTCGGGTGGTTGTCGCTGTTGTTGGTGCCGGTAGAGGACCTCTGGTGACTAGGGCTCTTCGTGCCAGTGCCCAAACGGGTGTTGCCATCGATATGTGGGCCGTGGAGAAGAATCCCAACGCCTTTGTCCTTCTCCAGCGTCACAACGAAACTACATGGGGTGGAAAGGTCACCCTTGTACAGTCAGACATGCGAGCCTGGAAGGGACCTCAAGTGCTGAAGAAAGTCACTACTGCACCACCTGCACCAGTTGGGCAGTCACTTGGCATTGAAGGCTCATCGCTTCTTGCCGGAGAGCAAGCCACTGTACTACCAGTTACTCCACCGATCCCGGAATATAGCAATACTCATGTCGACATCGTGATCTCCGAGCTTTTGGGTTCCTTCGGCGACAATGAGCTGTCCCCTGAGTGTTTGGATGGCATTACTCCTCTAATCAACCCTGTGCATGGAATATCCATTCCGGAGTCCTACACGGCGCATTTGACGCCAATCTCCGCCCCCAAGCTTCATGCCGATGTCATGAATGGGTCCGCCACCAACCCGGCCGCCCCTGAAACGCCATACGTTGTCATGCTGCATGCGATCGACTTCTTGTCTACAAACCACCCACCGGCTACCAGCGTCTTGAAAAACAACAATGGCAGTATCCACAATCACGCCCGCTCTTCGATATCTACACTTCCTGGTCCGGAATTCGCAACTCCATTCGTGCAGACCGCATGGTCATTTTCGCACCCGAATCTGCACATTCCTCCTCAGTCACCCTCGTCATCTACCCTCTCAAATGCGCATAACGTCCGTCGGACCCGGTTGACCTTTCCCGCTCAGAACTGCGGGGTTTGTCATGGTATCGCCGGATACTTCGAGACTGTGCTTTATCGCGACGTTGAGCTCTCGACAAATCCTGTGACGATGGACAGCAAGAGTGCTAATATGATCAGCTGGTTCCCAATCTACTTTCCTTTGAAGGTGAGTCTTTTTTTGTTGCCCCTCTCCTATCCACTACAGCAATCTCGTTGGCTGGTATCATTGGCCGTTGGGATCGGTTAACGGTTTTTACTTATTTTAGACACCTCTTGGAGTACCCGAAAATGGCGAAATCGTTGTGACAATGTATCGGCAAACTGATGACCGGAAGGTGTGGTATGAGTGGATGGTTGAGGTGTTTGCCCTCGAACGCACGGCCGAAACTGCGACGAGCGGGGTTATGAGCCCTGTGATGAGCGGTGCTAGGGCGGACTCGCCAGGCGCTGATAGCGCTAGCGCTATGAGCAAGGACAAGCAGCAGCAGCAACGTGAGCGACGTCGTGCTCGGCGAATTAAGGTGGGTATGAGCGATTTGCATTCGAGCATCAAGGAGGGATGTCTTATGTGAGATGGATATCCGGAACCCGGCCTATAGCTATCATACCATTACTTGGAAACATAAAAGCAACACTATTAACCCTTGACGTCTATTATCGTCATGAACAATTCTGCAGTACCCCAACTATTCTGTAGCATCCTCTACTAGAGAAACACCGCTTGATAAAATGAGGTCATATGGTCCACGAGATCGCTCCACTATCGGCATCTCGTATCGGTTCTTTCACACCGATCCCAACTCCTGCCCAGATCGGTTCGATTCCTTGATATATCGCGTTCTGACGATGTGAAACCCCCAGAAATCGTGCATTGAAAGACGGAGCTGCTGCCGTTTCGGAAGAAGATATGCAGTCCGGACATTCTCCGTGATGTGATGAGATCGGACATGCATGGAGGTGATGAGTGGACCGGTATCTGTAGATGAGGCTGGGATATTACTATCATTTGCGGAGTTCTAACCGCTGAAGATTTCAGGTGGAGACCGTTGAAAACCGTTAGACCTTATGTATTGTGAATATCATGCTGACTACATTGGTCTGCTTCGCTATAGCACGTTTGTTATTGCATCGTGCGGCCGCTGCCGGGATGGCACATTTGCAGCCAATCATGTGCCGGGTTTGGCAATTTGTATAGAACGGAGATGCGCGATAATGGAATAACTTGACATTGCAATGATGCGGTGTGCGATGGACAGCATGGAGTTGAGAAACATGGAGGGCACGAGGTGGGTGGTATTTCTAGCCGCCTGTGCCCGGGCACCATAAGCATTATTCCTCGATTATTATTCAGAAAATTCTCACGTTTTCAAGCTGCATCTCTAACAATGACAGCGGTTGCAGAAACTTTCATCAGTATCGCCTGGGGCGTTCTGTCCATATCTACTTCTCTATACCTCCTATCCTACTTCAACTCTCCCCTAAGAGACTTTCCGGGACCGGTCCTTGCTAATCTCACAAACCTGTGGCGCTTTCTGGATGTCTTCCATGGCCGACCTGACAAGACACAGTTGGAGCTGCATAGGAAATATGGCAGTGCTGTGCGGATCGGTCCGAATGTCATCAGTCTGTCGGATCCGAGTCTGATCAGTAAAGTATATACGACGAAGGGGGCGTGGAAGAAGGTTAGTACAGTTCTACTCTTTCAGGTACATTTGCTGATGCATTTACCATGGTTAGAGTGATTTCTACACCGTCAATGATGCTCGTGTTCACGGAATGAGAGTGCCAAACGTCTTCTCGAGCACGGACGAGAAATGGCACTCGATGGCCCTACGGCCTATACGTCAGGCCTATTCGATGACTCAGGTCTTGGACATGGAGTCTCAGATAGAAACAACTATTGATCTTCTGTGTGAGAAGTTGGATGAGAGGTTCGTGAAGCCGGGGGTTGCATGCAACATGGCGGACTATTTGCTCTACGGTACGTCCAGTGATAAATATATCGTTAACGGTTGCTGACAACTTCAGCTGCATGGGATGCTATGGGCCAGGTAACCTTTTCAGGAACGCTTGGGATGCTCGAGAAGGGTTATGATCCTACCAAGATTATCCAGACTGCGAAGAATAGCATCGACTACTTCGCCTGCGTAAGTCAGGTTGCTCAACCTCATCCGAGACACAATAAGCTAATAATGTAACAGTTTAGCCAGATACCAAAAGTCGACGATGTTCTGAGCAAGAACAAAATAGTCGAAGCTATCTCGCCTTCTGGCCTCGGCTGGGCAGTAAAGTATATTCAGGACATGTACGTGGAACGGAGCAAAGAATCACAAGCAACATCAAGGCCAGTTGACTTCATGGACCGCGTCCTCCACGCACAGAAGAAGTTCCCAGAGATCGTTGATAATGCAATGGCAACCATCTACCTTCTATCCAATGTTCTAGCAGGGAGTGATACCACCGCAACAGCTATGTGCTCTGCCGTCTACTACATCCTCAAGCACCCGTCCGTGCACAGCAAGTTACGCGAGGAGCTGGACTCTGCGAATCTATCTTTCCCCGTGAAATGGAAAGACCTCCAGCACCTTACCTACTTTACCGCTGTCATGCGGGAAGCAAAGCGTATTCATCCCGGAGTAGGAATGCTCATGGAGCGTGTCGTCCCAGCGGGCGGCCTGTGTCTCCCCGATGGTCGCTTCGTACCTGAGGGTACCATCGTTGGGATGAACCCATGGGTGATCAATCGAGATGCGGATACATTTGGGCTCGATGCAGACCAGTTCATTCCTGAACGATGGCTACAGTCGTCAGGTGAAGCGGGCGAGGAGCATCAGGCACGAGTTGCGAGAATGCAGCGCGCTTTCTTGACTTTTGGGGCTGGTTCGAGGAGTTGTATTGGGAGGAACTTTAGTGAGATGGAGAGTGATAAGATTGTGGCTACGCTTTTTGCGAAGTACGAGGTACGTTAATATCTATTCCTATGTGTCGTGGGGGATAAGAGAGGATAAGACGTGCTGACAGTGACTAGATGGAGTTGGCTGATCCGAAGGATACTTGGAATGTTACCAGTCTGTGGTTTGTTCGGCAGGATAATATTGTCGTTAACCTGAAGGGTAGGATATAAATGATTATGGGACTGTATATATATGCTTTGCTTTAAATTGATACCTCCATGTATATATTTATTACTGAACAGCCTATCCATATAAACATGTAAGTCAAATCATATCGCAACATCCAGCGTGGCAAAGAGCTGCCTGTACGGCAACCAACCATGATTTAATGACGTTGGACTTAAAATATAGTAGGCGAACCATTATCTACTGTTTTTCGTGGTTTTATCTTATTTTTGACTTTTTCGATGCGGCTGGATTCGAGAAGGGAAGGAGGTAGGGTTTGGACGGTGCCTGCCAGTTGTGTCTGCCTGCCCGTATCTCCTGCTCTATCTCTTGCCTCCTCTTATTTCTCTCTCTCCTCTTCTCTTCTTCTCTCTTCCATCTTTCGACCATCTTCTGTCTTGCGTCCATCTTTCTTACAACTTGCTTTTCACCTTGCTATTTCGCTTTCTGTTCTCATTTCACCATGGATTCTTTGTCCATGCTCAAACTCCCCTGCGTGAAGAGGGTCAAATTTTGACTCCTGCTTGACAACAGAATACGGAACATCTGGTAAGTACCCTCCCCCCCCCCTCTCTCTCTCTCTCGCGCGCGCGCGCGCGGACGACTCGCTGACAAAGTATCCCCAGACATCGAACCTGTCGAAGCGGACACAGAGTTTGAAGGCACTGCCAAAAATAACGCTGTGTCTGGCACTCCCACTGGACCATTCGAAAACGAGTTGTTCCAGTTCGACAGCAAGTTCGAGCTGTTCCTAGACAGCTGGCCCGACTGTGAGAACGTGAGGGATCTTGCAATCATCGCTGGGTTAGATGAGCACCAGGAGGCATGCCTCGAGAAAATGATCTCAGGAACCACCAACTCGTCGTTCCCGGGCCAGATGACAGAGGCGGCTGCTTCGTATGTCAGGTCGATCCGTGCCAAAGTGCCAAATTGGCCCGACTGGAGCATGATCCCTCGCATCCGTCCTGAGGAAGACAATGACGATGCAGAGTTTCTGATTGCCCTTTTGGTCCACTGTATCCACGTCGCCAAGGATCGAGAGGATCAAGTGGGGAAGTATATTGCAGATATCATCATCGATGCCTTTTACGAGTACGAGCCTTTCATGCTGCTGCCATGAGTGCGGACCACCGTCGAGAGCGTGGCTGAAGACTCGTTTCATTGGATAAAAGGCACGGATGCATGTACTAAAACCCTCACGAGACACCCAAGAGCATGATACGGAGGAAGGTTGACACCTTGGAACGTGGGGGAAAGGGTGGGAGGCTTATTTTTGCACTCGGGGACGATCAGAGTATACTTGTTGTTGGTCCCGGACAAGGAGGATGTTTCCCCTTGATTTCGTATGCCCGAATGGGGGGCGGTTTGGAGGATTGTTGGTATGGAGGCACTTGGGGACCGCACACACACACAGGGGCGGCCACACACACACGGGGACGACGCACACGGGGACGACGCACACGGGGACGACACACACGGGGACGGCACGGATGGGGGGACAAGGCATATGGGGGCCGCACACACATGCACACATATGTCATCTGCGGAGGATTTGGGATAGTTGGATAATACGGTGGAGAATTATGGGCTTTTTTGGGGACCACACACACACACATGCACACACACGCATCTGCGGAGGACTTGGGTATTGGATACATGGATAACTGGCGGAGGATAATGGGCCTGTTCTGGGGAAGTCAGTTTGTATGGTCCCGGTCGAGGTTTTGACCCCGCACTACGCAGAGCATGTTTCCCTTGATACTATGCCAAAATGGGGGGATGACTATACAGTAAGAGCTTGATTTTGCTTTGTTTATCGGAACCCAAAAAGGAAATATAGAGCCGAATACTTATTTCACATCACTCATCTATTATGTCTCCCTTCCCTAAAAGAGTCACTTTCAACCTCTCTAGTAGAGAAAATATTTAACAAGCCAATTGAGCAGAAAGAATGTCCCGATAATTTCGAGGCCCTGGTTTTGTTGCCTTATAGGAGTGATGTCCATGTCACACTTCCCTCCCTAGCAGAAACCCTGGTGACCAAGTATCTTCGATATATTGTCGGGGTTAATGAGGATGGAACAAATTTGCAAACTGTTCAACCATTTGAGCCAATCCTGGCTGCCGTATCCTCCAGCGCGATGGCCAGTAGTCCGCAGTTTCATCGAGACGCGGTGAGGGCGTTACATCACAGCGCAACCACAGGAGCTATACATATAGCGAATGTTGGTCAGATGGTGGCCAGCCTGATTCTGCTTTTCTCTTTTGACAAGATCTTGGGAGAGCAAAATCCAAAGCCAATCAAATCGAAGGACTTTGTATCCTTCTTACTGCCCCGTGCGCTGATCCAGGAAACTGTTGCTCGGATACGGGAAGATGACGAATGCACTGATCTATGGAATCAAGGAACAGTCTTCTTTAATCACTTCGTGCGTCTGACGGACTTGCCAACGGAACAGACTCTGTGGCGGGCATATTATTGCGGGGCCGCCGTTATACCCGTGCTGGTTATGGTGAATGCGATCTGCCCGTCCCCATTTTACTACCCAAAAGTAACAAAATCAGTTACCTCTCAGTTCAAGTGATAAACAGACCCAACGATCACCTGGGACAAGAGCTCGAGAAGGAAGCGTTTCAAAGCATCAATCTTGCTGCAGATCTTCTATCCAAGAAGTCTGCTCATCTTGGGCTCATGATGTGTTTTCGGCAGCACAAGGACCAGCAGGAGTTTGCAGTGGTTTATCCACCAGTTAAAATGCAAAGATCGAAGCACGGTGTTGCCTAAGAATACAACTGGCATAACGGCAAGAGGCTGGTTCTCTTAACAGTGGGTATGGGATTTGATCTATACCAGGGTCTATTGCACCCGAAGGATTCTATGGAGAAGTCGGATGTCTCCGACGATACCCTTAAGGTGTTGAGGGGTTTGCTGACGTGTACCACTGAAACAAACAATGGTAACAACGATTATTACCACACACATCTCGCAACAGTTGAATGAGGTGTGCTTCGGACCGTTTCAGCATTGGCTGCGTGGTTGTTCTATTGCTGTCTCCTTTTCTTTTGGCTTTTGGTATTGTCATCCTGTATAGCTTCGATGGAGCATGTGGCAACCAGATAGGAGCAACATAGTGGTCTAGTAGGCTTCTCGCCAGTACCCAACACCGCCATAATCCGTCCGTTCGATTGCTGCTCTATAGCTAGCTACGAGCCCTAAGAACCGACGGACTTGGGCGCACGCTGTGGATATATCGAGATGGCGGTCGACCTGAGTGCAGCATAATATCTAATCTATGGAAATGAGGTGCTAGCTTGTTGAAATGCTGTAATTAGGATTGCATAAAATGAAATATCTTTACTCGTGTTGCTTTGTATGTAAACATCATGCTTAGTGAATATCCCAGATTATGTGATGCCTGCGGTAAACATTTCCAAATTAACTGACCTGGCACATATCTACCGTTCTCTTGCTTATAACTTCAACATGTCCATATTTCAACTCCAGAGAGCTCACGTCCTAACGCAACCCAGGGCAAAGTCCTTGAGTCGTACAATGACGCGCCCATTCCTCTCAATCCGCAGAAGCTCTTCTCACAGAGAACCGCTTGAACTCCCCCCAGCGGGGCATTCTCTACTAAGAAAAGAGCCCATTGACGAGGAGCGCTGTCCAGGTTACAGTCCCAAAAAGGTTTTACCCTGCGAAACCTGTAGAGGAACTCGTCAATCGCTATCAGAAAGGCGACTATTATGCCAAAGCTCATATCGCAGAGATGATAGCCCTACTTGGACCTTCGCCCCAGAACTGGTTGCAAGATCCAACGCAATGTTGAGGCAAAATTGGCATGATCTTATGAGAATCGAAGACGGTAGCATCTTCGAAAGCTCCGAGCAGTATTTTGGCGGTCCACTTTTCGACCAAGATGGTATTAGAAGCACCCTGTATAGAACAGAGCTACGAGTTTGCTGATGTTGTTTTAGGCAAATTTCTATACGGTAACCTGATCCCGGATCGCAACATTGCAGATGCACTCCCAGTCCTAGAAGAACAGGAGGATTTCCTGTCTTTCGTGAAATGATGCTTGTTTGGTTAGCAGAGGAAAGGAAAACGGCACGAGAGCTCCTAGAACATCCGTTTATTCGCATTAAATAGGGACCCGGCTGTGCTTATGGACTCGCCTCAATTATGAGAGAGTTCCAGAAAGTTGTGTGAAGTCGCTAGTCTAGACTCTTAGGCTTAAGTGATAATACCACTTGCTGTACTTGTATGATCCGGAGAATACCTGTATTCGTGAATATTACCCACGAACTATACGCAGTTATCTACAGAACAGAAAGCATACAACTCTGCCCATTTCTTTAAATGGTGAGAGTGTGGTAGTGAGTGATAATCGCATCAATTTGGAGGTCATGACGTTACGAGAAACAAGGTTATAATTGAAAATCAGTATATATTAGAGACCATTATAGCGTTTTGGTCGAGTTGGTTGAACAGGAGCCTTTCACAGACCATCCCGAGTTCGAAACCGGGATGGCACCTGCGAGGGTGCCCTTCCTTGCCAGCCCGGCTTAACAAAATGGTATATGTACATGGTCTTTTTGGCTTTTTTGTCTTCACCCTTCTATTTTTGTTTTTTTTTTCTTCTTTTTCTCCCTTCATTTCTTCTTCCAAGTGGTTTTTCGAATTGGTAGCATCGTAGCCTCAGAGCCTTAGGCTTGTTGCAGCGGTGCAGCTGCCTAGTATGGCTTCCTTTTTGGGTAACACCCCAATTCTGAGTCAGAGGCCGTATGGTCACTCAAGACTTGGTGTTGATGATATTCTGGTAGTTGATTTGTTCACTTTGCGCTCTCTATTCTGAAAAAAAACTTGACATGCCCATAGAACGCCGTGAGATCTTCCCTGAAACCCATATACACTTTTGCGTCTACACAGTTGTTGACATAGAGGTTCATGCGGCTCTAACACGTGCTGACAGAGAAAGATGATATACAGGTCACATAACTTTGTGAAAGTACTTTTGAAAAATGAATGATGTATAATTGATAGAAACCGTACTTTATGTTCAGGTACACCACTTGCTAGAGGAAAAGGGGGGTGGTTGTAAACTGATTGTTGATTTTCCTGTACCCAAGCTCAGACTGTACCTTAATAATCTATTATGGGGTGACAGAAATGCGAAGCTAGTGAGTGCTTACCACCAAGTTATGAGCTAACGTGCACAAGGATCCTAAAATGAGTCACCATAATCACATGCGGTGGAGCAGTTAAGACTTATCAAACACATCGCTGCGTTCAAACTAAACAATCGCCCCGCCACCAATTCTGAATCGAGAGCCTTCCCTGTAAGTGCCTAAATTAAATGCTTTTCTTTCCTTTCTCGCCCCCACTGCCGTTGACTAGGATTGTCTCTCCCTGGAAATTTCCACTTTCTGTCCGCCTCTTATCGCCTGTTCAACTTTTGATTTCCAACTCCCCAATCACCAATCCAAAATATATATACCTTGATTTCAATACGTACTCAAGATGAGCCGACCTTTCGACATCTCACCCGAGAAGGAGGCGAGCACCAGCCAGTATCTCTACCGTCAGCTGTTTGTGACGCCACCGGTCTTGTCCAAAAGCGAATTCAACCTCACCGGAAAGACAGCCATCGTGACCGGCTCCAACATTGGCCTTGGCCTCGAGTGTGCGCGTCAACTCTTGGATCTCGGTTTAAGCAAGCTGATTCTGGCCGTCCGGGATGAATCCAAGGGTGAAACCGCTCGCAAGCAGCTCTCCACGGGCAGGAGTCTTGCTACGGACACAATCGAGATCTGGAAGCTGGATCTCTCGTCCTACGACTCCATTGTCAAGTTTGCAGAGCGTGCCAGCACACTTGATTGTCTCGACATCGCTGTGTTGAATGCGGTGTCTATAAAGTGAACCTCACATTCAGCCCTGCAACGGGCTTTGAAGAAGACGTGCAGGTCAACTATATCTCAACAGCTCTTCTGACCATCTTACTGCTCCCTATTCTCAAGGCCAAGAAGTCCAGCCCAACGCCTGGCCGGATTACGATTGTCTCCTCTGACACCGCAGCCTGGGCCAAGTTCGCTGAGAAGACAGCGGATCCTCTTCTCCCCGCCTTCAAGGTCACCCCAAGCAAGTGGGACATGCAGGAGCGCTATTCCACCTCGAAGTTGCTAGGTCAGCTGTTTCTATTCGAGCTGGCCAAGCATGTTCACCCTTCTGTGGCGACCATCAATTGCGCCAACCCAGGCTTCTGCTTTGGATCTGGTCTCCAGCGTGATGGCGCTGGTATCCTCCTTGGCTTAGTTGTCGGCTTGGTGACGCGCATTATTGGTCGATCATGCAATGTGGGAGCTCGCCCACTTACTGCTGCCGCTGTCAAATTTGGAGACGAGGTGCATGGGCAGTATGTCGAAGACAACAGAATTCGTCCGTAAGCGCTTCTCCATTGCCAAATTGATGAGGAACACACCTGATTAACTGTTTATTAGGATGGCATCTATTGTCTATAAGCCTGAAGGCCAACGCATAGCCAAGAAGCTGTGGGAGGAGTTGCTGGATGAGCTTTCCTTTGCAGGTGTTCGTGATGTTCTTGTGACGGTCAACGCTGGCAAAGAGCCAATATGAGAT